>SKCR01045708.1:0-94635 GCA_019454045.1 Zanthoxylum bungeanum | reverse complement strand
ACAATAATTTGGTGATTTTTAAAATTAGAAAAAAATCTGTCATTTTGCAATCCTAAGCCGCAAAACAGAACTGCATTGAAGAGGAATTAATTTCAATTTAAACTAAAAAGCCAAAATCCAAAATCTAGGGTTTGTGATTGAATTTCAATTCATTCTAAACGCGTATTCTGGCATTCAAAATGGGTAGCTTACTTGATCGCAGAGTGTTAAAGAAGCTCACTTGTTATTTCACGGCGACAACGGTGTCGAATGATTCACGCGGCAAATTGAATTATTTCTGTCAAATTTCTTGAGATTATTTTTAGGACTCTGAGCTAATTTAAATTTTTTAGGGTTTTACAGTAAATGGGCGCGCCATGTGTTTGAATCAATCAGTCTGAAATCGGCCCAGTTTGAAATGGGCCCATTCGAAAAGCCAAAAGCCCAAAACCCTTTTTTTTGCCCCAAGTGAGATAATAAAAAAAAAATCTTGAATTTTGAGTAATATTAGAGTAATTACTTTAGCTGGGGGAGCTCAATTTATTTTTGTATCATAATTTTAATGCTTTCAAAAATTGTGTATTTACATAACACCAATATTTCACCCAGAGTTGAAGGTCAATGTAAGATGACTGGTAAAACCAAGAATGATGGAAAAAAAATCATCTTAGCCAATATGGACTTGTGATCATTTGAGTTAATTGCTATAAACAGATTATATGTAATCCGGCAGAGTCATCCAACATAGAATCTGCAGAATTTTGCAATCATCTAGCTGTTTATACAGCAGAAAGTCTTGGTAGATTCATCTACAGAGCTCTAAAGACCAACAAAATGTCAGTCGTTTTTCCAGTTCATTCCGAGTTCGACATGCCATTTGCTGTGTACAAGACTGAGAGACAACTAATATCAGATCTAATAGAAGTTCAGTCAGTGAATTCAACACCCATATGACAGTAGCTATATATTCATCAGAAAATCTCACCAACCTACTAAACTCAGATGCAGATTCTGAGGGAAATCCTTTGGTTTATTGGACATATACACTCGGAAACTGGGAAATTAAAACAAAAACTACAAAGGCCAACATGAGTAACTAAAAATGTATTTAGATGATAAACGTTGACAATTCTGACATGAAGTTTACTACGAAACTGGCTAGTAGAAACCTCCAGAAACAAACCCTAACAGAATCATCGGCAAATTTGCTTCACCACTTTAAGTTACACCCTAAATGATTTAAAATCACACCAATAGGTTACCTGATTTGGCAAGTTACTAGAATCTAATGCAGCAAACTTCAAGAGGCTTGCTTATAAAATAGACAGACAGCAAGTATTATGGCACAATAAAATAATGCTCAATATATATGCACCCAGAGTCCACAGAGTGAGAATCCCTCGTACACTGGCCCATCCTTTATATATGGACCAGGATAAATCTCCTGTACATAGTTACTGCAGACATGAAGCAAAAACATTTATAGATGTTGGTTCTGCATGCCCATCCTGGACTCAGTTTCCATATCGTTAGTACGAAATAAATGGGTTCAGATTCCATAACTCATGGACCATCCTGATAACTTGCCTTCATCAATCAAAGCAGTGAAATCTATTTCTAAGTTGGAAACCACGATTCAATAGATTAATTTTGTCGTATTTGCAGCAAGCTGGTAATATCACTTTTCCATCAATCATATGAACTAGTCAAATGTCAACACTAATGCTAGTATGTGATTCCTCATCTGTATTTTGTAGTATGTGAGCTGAAAGCCAAACTTAACCATCTGGTAACTACCCAAATATACACAGATTTCTCAAGTAAATATATAGTTCCACTTCCCAAAGATCTGAATTCAGTAAAAGGAAAAAGAAAACTGCATTGCAACTATTATGGCTGTCCACTGAATTGCATGCATTCTACTAACATTCATCCAGCAATACATGAAATTACAACACAAACCTGACATATATTATAAGATACAAAAAGTGAGCAATGGATTAAAATGCCAGCATGAGCCGCAGTAAATGTTTCAAGAAAGTTTGATCTTGTTACTTACCTCTCACAGAAAAATGTGTTGTTTGTGTTCATATACTAAAGGCTTTTGTCCCTCTAAAGCATCAAAACTGCTTTCTTTTGTTTCTAAAGAGTTTGTCTCTTTTTGTATAAACATATAAGAGAGCAAGGAAAACTACTGCAGACATTGAAATTGAAGCCCATGGAACTGGTGGGTCCTTGAAACAAACAAGTGATGCTTCCAATTCTTGAGTTGCATGGTAAACAAGAGAGTGCATGGTATACAGATCATGATCTGAAGACCTCAAGTAATACAATGCCATTTCAAAGTCCATATGTGATAATGCAGTAACTGCTTTGTCCAGCTTATACTTGAACAAGTTCCACCTTTGAACAAACTCAACATGTCGGCTCTGTTTAAGAAGTCTTCTCTCTCCACCATGTGCATCTACAGATTCAAGAACATCAATGGCACTCGAGATACTATAATTCAATGATGTCAAAAGAACATTCCTCCGAGCTGCATCTTTCTGTACAAAAGATAATGACGAAATCTCAGAAAATGGCCCAAATGGTGTCTGCCCAACACTCCATGTGTAATCCACTAAAGTATTGTTATGCATTGGACTCCACAGAAAATGGGTAGGCGATACCCCCCACATGCTCTGCAGAATTGAACCAACAAGCGGTCGCTCTAGCTCCCGAGTGTGTGTAAACACATGACGACCATTACAGTTATAATCACTCACTGTCTGAGAATTCCTCGTCCTCACTGCAATAACCATATCTCTAAAAGCAACAGATTGGTGAAACCGATCAAGCAACAACAGTGAATTAGAGTCCAAATCAAAAACATAAACAGGAAGAACCCGACCAAAATCCTCCTCAGGGATCCCTGCCACCCTCCTAAACTCCTCAGCTGACTCAGACATTATCTGATGCAATTTCTTAGAGTCCACATACTCACTCACAATCATAGTATAATTATCAAACAGGAACCTTGATGTATACGAATTAATAGACTTATAAATCGCAAAGGAACAAACAGAACACTCAGCGAAATTCACCTTATAAGTCCTGAAACTCAAAGACTGATCTCCCAGCAACAACCCATTATCATTAGCCTCATCCATAAACGTCCTCTCAATTGATTTCCAATCCAAACCACTCGAATCAACACCACTCTCAGACCCCCCATAAACATGAATAAACTGAATAATCAACGAGTTCTCAAAATACACAGGAATCCTCAAAGAAGGCACAACAAGCACCTGCACAACAATAACAACAATCAAAACCTCTACTCATTCAACTAAGCACTCGAAATCAATGACAAAAAAAAAAAACACACTCAAAAAGTAACCACATTTACCTGATAAGCACTCCAAACAAGCGAAGCCAAATCAGCAAGCAACGACTTTTGAGACTTGGGACGACCATGAAACGCTGCCAGAGGATGAAACTCACCTTTCGGCAAAACTCCATCTCCGGATAAAGCAGGCCCATAATCCACAGGACCGGCACCGAGATCAATCCAAACATAACGCTCTTTCCCAGTCCAGATACTCCCCAAGCACTTAGTAAACCCGGATGAAGACTCACCGGGGAAGTAACTGTAAGCATAATTCTTCCCCTTTGATCCCAAATTCAGCAAATAAATGTAAATTCCGTTAATGGGTTTCTCTTTTTCAAAGTCTTGTTTGATAATTTCGTCAATCGAGGAGTAAGGGATGGAGAGCAGAGGGGAACGGAGAGAGGAAGCGGTGGATGCGAAGAGGGAGTCGAGGGTTTGGGAGAGGAGCGTGGCGAGTGAAGGGGAGACTGAGATGTCGAAGTGAGGGGAGTGGGAGATGGAGAGGGAGTGTGAGGAGGAGGTAGTGGTGGGGGAGATGACGTGGAAGTGGGAGGAGGAGTGGGCGGCGGAGAGGTAGGACAGGAGGAGGGAAGGGGAGGTGGAAGGTGGGAAGGAGGTGGTGGGGCCCACAAGGCGGACGTGGATGGAGATAGGGAGGGAGAGGGAGAGGAGGGAGGTGATGAGGGTCCGGATTGGTGGTGGGGTGGTGGCGGAGAGGGAGGATTTGAGGGACGATGGGAGGGAGGAGAAGGAGTCGTTGGTGGAGTGTGGGTCGATTTGGGATTGCCGGGTAAGGAATGTGTCGAGGCCGGGGATTGGGGAGGAGGTAGTGGTGGCGGTGAGGAAGAGGAGGAGGGAGAGGAGGGAGATCGCGGAGGAAGGCATTTTGGAAGTGGTGACTGATCAGAGTTGGTGTCTGCGATAAGAAATGAAACGGAGATCAGATCAAAGTCCATTGAAATGATAATAAGGGAAATTATCATTTCTCTACTCAAATTTTGTTTAATGTTCAAAAATATCTATTATTATTATTTATTATTATTATTATTAGTATTTCACCCGATTTTCTTATAAAGAAATATTTTATAAAAGATAGAAATAATCTTTTTTTTTAAAATATTATATGAAAAGATCTTTATTTTTTTAATATAAAAATACGCGATATTTATATTAGGTCACGTATGTTATATTACCTAATAAAACTGAACTGATTGTTGTATCATATGAATGCATGTTTTGATGTCACACGTATTTGCTGGTAAATGAGGAAGTACAATACATGAAATGAAGCCGTCAACCACCAGAATAGTTCTGTCTCGAATGGGAATTGGTGGTGTAACCTCTAAAAGTTCAGGTTCTTGATTGTTCATGTTGATCAGTGCTTCTTGGCCTTCGTTTCTTTCCCTTCTCAACTGTCTAAAAGTTCTTTCAATCCTTGGGTCAAGCGGACGGATTTCAGAGCTTCTGGTTCTTCTCTTGTAGTGTCAGAGAAATAAAAATAATAAATAAAAAGAAATTAGACACAAGTAACGTATCTAACTTCAAAATTAATACTGAAAGATAAATAAGTCCCCGGCAACGGCGCCAAAAACTTGATCGGTGAAATCACTCACATAACGCAAGCGCACATATCGCTCAAGTAGTATAAAATATATCGATCCCATGAGGACTTAATACCTTAACTATTAATTTACGACGTTAAATGTTTATGAGTATCTAATAGATTAATTATTGTTTGGATGGTGATTTTTTTTTTTCTGAAAACAAGTAAATAAAATAGTGCGAAAGTAAATAAAAGGAAAAATCAATATTATAAAGCTATCTAGGGTTGTGAATCCTTCCAATATCTTTTAAAGTAAAATGATTATCTCATGTTTGTGCAATATATTGGTTTATTAACTTGGAACACGAAATTATGCAAAAGCCTATGTCGATGGTTAGATGCAAACACTCAAATAACTCAATTAATTATATGTTTATGTTAATCAAGTTACCTGAATTCATTAGGATTAAGCTCCAATTGTGGCTACCCCTGCCCGACAGGTATATGTCTATCCTGGAAGGAAATCAACCTAATGATCACCATGCCCTAAGGAGAGATTGAGTCTAAGACCGAAACCTAAAATTCATTTGTCAAGTTTATTTTAAGTTTACCAAATCAATCTTATTAATGGCTAGTTAACAAGAAGCATTAAGCTTAACACTCAATAAATAAACCTTTATATTACCCAAGACACAAAATAATCATTTATAAAACGGTGATATTGGAATTCATCACAACCATAGATAAGGGGTTTAGTTACCACACATATTTAGGACTATTAAAGACATAAATAAAGTAAATGACATAAAGTAAAGCTTGAATATTAAAAAATAAAATAAACAATAAAATAAAATGTTAGGGTTAGATGATATATTTTTATTACTTCTAATTTAGATATCTCTCTTATTATAATATATAAACTTGCATGACATTACCAACCGACCATATAGGCGGTATCCTGATTAAGTCAAATTTATGATTAATTCCAATCGACCATAAAGGCGGTATCCAAATTAGTTAGGTTAAAATTAATTTAATTAAGTCCAACCGACCATAAAGGCGATATCCCATTAAGTCAGGTTTTAAAATAGTTTATATATTATAATTAAAGGAGATTAATCTAAATATTAGTAATAAAAGCTTTACCCTTAACCCCAGCAGAGGGGAGTTACCTCCTTATACTGAAAAGTAAAATAAAGAAAGAACTATTGCATAAAATAAAAATTAAATACAAGAAAGCAGTAAATAAACAAAAAAGATACAATCTTCTTAGTATTCTTAAGGAAATCCCCAGAAGAAGGCATGAATTTTCTTTCTGATTTCAGCTTCAATTTATAGGAAAAATTTACCCCGCGCGTCACGACACAAAACACTTGCGCTTCGTGACGCGTGCTATAGTACTGTACACGTGTCGGTAGCTGAATTATTGGCTTGGCGTCGCGACGCGTTGAGGGTTCTGCGTCGCGACACGGGCTACAGTGATTATGTCAGCGATGACGCGTGTCGGTAGGCTGTATAATTATGGCGCGTCGCGATGCAAAGGATGTTGTGCGTCGTGACGCGTGAACATAAAATTTCTCAATTTTCCATTTTTGATCTGAATTTCACCGTTTTAGCCCCGATTCAAGTCCAGTGAGTTCCTAAACTTTATTTATCTGTAAAATAACACAAAACACATAAAAATATTCATAAAATGCGAGAAACTATACAAAATATTAAGTATAAGGGATGATAAATATTGATATATTTACCGCTTATCATCCTCAAGCAAAACAATACAATAAAATACAATAAACAACTTTAAAATAAAATTAAACTAAGCCACTTTCGTAGGGATCACGATTGCATTTAGCGTATGTAACAAGCCTTGAAACCCCTAGGTGTCCATAGTCGACGAGTTGTAGTCTCGTGAGGGCTTACATCGATGATACCCACAAACGTCAAATGCACACAAAAGCAAAAAGATGAAAGAAATTAGTGACTAAACAAGTGAAACTCTTATCCAAGTTAATATATATTTTCTTTCTTTCTAAATGATCAAATAAGTAAATTCTCCGATTATTTTTACCATTCTCCATATACACAACCAACAAGGTATTAATCAAATCATTGTGCCCTTAATATTCATAAGTGTAGTTGAAAATGAATTAATATTTTTGTCCTAAAGTTATATCAGAATTCACACCTTTTTTTGGCAATGGAATATATATATATATATATAAAATTTATTTAGAACATCTTCAATCCATGTAGCGAGCTTTGGGCCAGTGACTCCCAAGCCAGTTGGCTTTAGGGCACTAGGTGTTAAGACACCCTTACAGACTTAATTATTCAGATCTCAGATATCTTTTTTTTTGTTTAAATAACATCTTCAATCCATGTAGCGAGCTTTGGGCCAATGACTCCCAAACCAGTTGGCTTTAGGGCACTAGGTGTTAAAACACTCATACGAACTTAATTATTCGGATCTCAGATGTTTAATTTTTTTTTATTATTATTCCATCGCTTTTTTAGATGCTTCCTCCAATTAAATTAGAGCACTGAATATTACAAACTTTTCACTTACAACTCATGACCGTATATTACCATGCATGTTGATAATACCTGTCAACTGAGCATATGAAGATCCAACTTAGTCAGTATTATGGAGAATTCGCAAATTAATAATTCAAAAGGAAATAAATAAAAATTAATTTGTTACGAAATAGATTAAGATACGTCTCAGGAGTGGAAATTCCTTACCAGGTATCTCAAACATCATTCCACCTAGTTAGTCAATTTAAAACACATATTATATACACATACATACATACATACATACATACATACACACACACACACATGTATGTATATATATTTGGGTGTATAATATATGTGTATGTATATGTATATATATATATATATATATATATGTGTATATAATGCATCAGCACAATTAATCAATTCAACAAGTCGTTCAGACATACATGACACAATGTATTCATCTCCGTTTGATGGTCCTATAAGATTCGTCTCTGCCATAGGTTTTGGGATGATTCCCAGAACTTGACTACCTTCTTCCTGTACAGCCCTTGAAACGATCCCCATTAGTCCAAGATTGCCACCGCCATATACTAGGTGCGTATTCCTTTCAGCTACGACTCTACCCAATTCATGTGCTGCCTAAACGAACTCTGGCTTAGAACCAACACTAGTATCGCAAAACACACAGATGTTGACAACTCGTCTTCTTGAAATTGCTTCCATTTTTTTTATTTCTTTCTCAAATCTGGATGTCTTCAAGTGTGACGAGCTGAATTTATAGCACCTGAAAATGGGGTGAGTAATAATAGCACTAGTACTTGCCAAATGACAATCATTAACTAAACAATAAAATATATCATGAAAGTCAAAATGTCTGGTTCCTGTCAGAGAAAATAAAAGAAAATAACAAAACGAATCACAATTATTAGTTAAAGATAAAAAGATAATAATATTGACAAGAAGTAACGGCTTGATTGACATCTTTGTGTCTGGGACAAGCTTCCCATCCAATTTTCTTATAAATTGGCAAATAGAGTCTTTTAAATTCAGATTCCTGAGACTTAATTTTTGTCTTTCTTTTCGAAACTGTGTATGTAACATATGAATTTTGTGATACACATATCCACTGGAATGCGTCTCAAGAGTCAATGATATGTCATCTAAAGACTCATTACTCAAGCCATCCTTAATGAATTTAATTTTATATCCGCGATTATCAGACACTATTCCTAAAGAACGACAACGAGTATTGCATGTCATGCGTGCACATTTGTAGCAAACACCTAATCTTTTAACTCTTCTTCATAGGTGTTTTTTCCTAAACTAGACAGAAATGAAACAAAAGAGTCAGAGGACTCACCTATCAATCGAACTCGTGCTTCAATAATCAAACGAATGTTATTAGGAATACCTTTGTTCGTCAAAAGTCTCATTCGTTCAATGAGAGCTTTGTAGACTTTCATAAAAGAGTTTTGAGGGAGAGAAGGAAATTACTTGTGAAGATTTATGATAACGTCTTCCATCCTAAAATGTGACTTTACCTACAAAAATTAAACACACAAAAATAAAACACACCAAATCATAATATATACATAAATTCCATGGGTTGCCTCCATGTTAGCACTGAATTTAACGTCGTCAGCTAGACATGACTACCAGAACGTTAGGCTGGATCTGGAAGTGTGACACTTTCTTTTTGTCGCTCAAATGATTCTCCCTAGTAGTGATTGGCACGCTTGTTGTTAACTTTGAATGTTTTATTGGAGTTGGGATCATGTAACTCAACAGCTCTATCTGGTAAAACTTGGGTGATTAAGAATGGACCTGACCACCATGGTTTTAGCTTCCCAGGGAAGAGTTTTAGCCTTGATTTGTTTAAAAATACCCGTTGCCCCGTTTCCAGTTGTATGCTCACTAACTTCTCATCATGTCTCTTTTTGGCATTTTCTTTGTACAATTTGGCATTCTCAAAAGGCTATATGTAAAATTCTTCCAATTCGTTGAATTGGTGGAGCTGTTTCTCTCATGTTGCTTGTAGATCAAGATTTAACTTCTTCAGTGCGCAGTAAGCTTTATCTTTAGGCTCCACAGGCAGATGACATGCTTTAAGTTTGTCAATGGAACTTTGCATTGCATCGGAGTTCGGACGGTACTATTTATCACATCAAGTCTGAAACATTCCTCATTCTTTTCATCATTCGGGAATTCCATGGCTTTGAAAACATTGAATGTCACTTCTTGGTCCTGTACTCTCATGGTTAGTTCACCTTTTTGTACATCAATAATGGTTCGACCTGTAGCCAAGAATGGTCTCCCGATGATGATGGGCACGTCTTCGTCTTCCTCCATGTCAAGGATAATAAAATCAGTTGGGAAAATGAATTTGTCAACTTTGACCAGCACATCTTCAACTACACATGTCGAAAATGTGAGTGTTCTATCAATAAGTTGCAAAAAGATTGAGGTGGGCTTTGCTTCTCTAATCTGCAGTTTCCTGTAAATGGAAAAAGGTATCAAGTTAATACTAGCACCTAAATCACATAAAGCCTTACCGAAGTTATGTTCTTTTATGGTGCAATGGGTAATGAAACTGCCAGGATCTTTCAACTTTGGGGGAACTTCCTCTGAATGATGGCATTGCATTCTTCTGTCAATGCTATTGTCTCGTAATCTCTCAATCTTCATTTTCGTGACAGAATATCTTTCATGAATTTGACATAGCTGGGCATTTGTTCCAATGCTTCTGCAAATGGAATTTTGATATGCATCTTTCTGAAGATTTCCATGAATTGAGCAAACTGCTTGTCCAGTTTGCTTTTTTAGAGACGTTGCTTTCTTTTGAAACTTCCTCAGTGGATGTCTTGATTCCAACATCTTTGTTGATCTCAATATTGCTTTTTAAAGTGATGGCATGACATTGCTCTTTCCCCATGTTCCTTGGATTTGGTTCTGTGTTGCTATGAAGGGTACTTTGCGGTCTGTAACTCTGAGCATTAGCCAATTGTCCCATTTGGTTCTCCAATGTTTTTAAAGATGCTGCTTGGCTTTGAATTAATGCTGCTTGAGATTGGAACATAGCATCATACTTGGCTTCTTACTTTTTCATATGGGCAAGCACATCTTCTATTTCTGGCTTCTTTTCATATTCATGGCCTTTGTCTTGCTGTTGGAATCCTGTGGTGGATTGTTCTTTTGCCCTGAATTATTGCTCCATGCGAAATTGGGATGATTCCTCCACCATGGATTGTAGGTGTTGGAATATGGATTGTTCCATTGTCTGTTGAAATTGTTGACATAATTCACCATCTCATCATGTTGGTTGTAAGATTCTACCTCTGATGCTCCTCCATATGGTGAACTTGTGAATCCAATATTGCCTTGCACGTTAAGAGTTTCCATGAATTTGCATATCTGATCCATCTTGACATTCATTACTGTGTTGGCTCCAACTTCGTAGATCCCTACTATTTATTGAATCATGTTCATTTCTGTTGGCCACAAAGAATTTTTGTTGGCCATTTCTTCAATTAGGTCACAGGCCTGATCCTCTCCTTTTGCCATTAAAGCTCCTCCAACAGCAGCATTTATTGTGGTTCTTATTAATCCAGAAAGTCCATTGTAGAAGGTTTGGACTTGTAGCCACTTTGTAATCTCATGGTGAGGATATTTTCTGAGCAACTCCTTGTATCTTTCTCAAGCTTCTCAAATGGATTCTGAGTCATGTTATATAGAGGATGTAATGTGATTCCCCAGCTTTACAGTTCTGGCTGGGGGAAAGTATTTTACAAGGAATTTGGTGGCAAGAGTGTTCCAAGTTGTGATGGAACCTGCTGATAGTAAATGTATCCAAGTCTTAGCTCTGTCTTTCAAAGAATATGGGAACACATACAGTCTTATTGCTTTTTCAGCTGCTCGGTTGCAATTGAATGTTCCGCAAACTTCCAGGAAGTTGCTGATGTGGGCATTAGGATCTTCAGTTGCATTCCCTCCAAACCGAACTGATTGTTGTATCATATGAAGACATGTTTTGATGTCACATGCAATTGCTGGTAAATGAGGAAGTACAATACATGAAATAAAGCCGTCAACCACCGGAATAGTTCTGTCTCGAATGGGAATTGGTGGTGCAACCTCCAAAAGTTCAGGTTCTTGATTATTCATGTTGATCAGTGCTTCTTGGCCTTCGCATCTTTCCATTCTCAACTGTCTAAAAGTTCTTTCAATCTCTGGGTCAAGCGGACAGATTTCAAAGCTTCTAGTTCTTCTCATGTAGTGTCAGAGAACCTGAAACACAAGAAAATAAAAATAATAAATAAAAAGAAATTAGACACAAGTAACGTATCTAACTCTAAAATTAATAGTGAAAGATAAATAAGTCCCCGGCAACGGCGCCAAAAACTTGATAAGTGAAATCACTCACGTAACGTAAGCGCACGAATCGCTCAAGTAGTATAAAATATATCGATCTCACGAAGACTTAATACCTTAGCTATTAATTTACGACGTTAAATATTTACGAGTATCTAACAGATTAATTGTTATTTGGATGGTGATTTTAGTCTGAAAATAAATAAATAAAATAGTGTGAAAGTAAATAAAAGGAAAAATCAATATTATAAAGCTATCTAGGGTTGTGAATCCTTCCAATATCTTTTAAAGATGAAGTGATTATCTCATGTTTGTGCAATATATTGGGTTATTAACCTGGAACACGAAATTATGCAAAAGCCTTTGTCGATGGTCAGATGCAAACATCTAAATAACCCAATTAATCATATGTTTATGTTAATCAAGTTATCTGAATTCATTAGGATTAAGTTTCAATTGTGGCTACCCCTGCTCGACAGGTATAAGTCTATCCTGGAAGGAAATCTACCTAAGGGTCACCATGCCCCAATGTGAGATCATGAGCTATTGAGTCTAAGGCTGAAACCTAAAATTCATTCGTCAAGTTTATTTTAAGTTTACCAAATCAATCTTATTAATGGCCAGTTAACAAGAAGCATTAAGCTTAACACTCAATAAATAAACCTTTATATTACCCAAGACACAAAATAACCACTTATAAAACGGTGATATTGGAATTTATCACAACCATAAATAAGGGGTTTAGTTACCACAAATATCTAGGACTATTAAAGACATAAATAAAGTAAATGACATAAAGTAAAACTTGAATATTAAAAGATAAAATAAACAATAAAATAAAATGCAGGGGGTTATAGTATCCACTTTTATTACTTCTAATTTAGATATCTCCCTTATTATAATATATAAACTTGCATGACAATACCAACCGACCATATAGGCGGTATCCTGATTAAGTCAAATTTATGATTAATTCCAACCGACCATAAAGGCGGTATCCAATTTAGTCAGGTTAAAATCAATTTAATTAAGTCCAACCGACCATAAGGGAGATTATTATAAATATTAGTAATAAAAGTTTTACCCTTCATCCCAGCAGAGGGGAGTTACCTCCTCATACTGAAAAGTAAAATAAAGAAAGAACTATTTCATAAAATAAAAATTAAATACAAGAAAGCTGTAAATAAATAAACAAGATACAATCTTCTTAGTATTTTTAAGGAAATCCCCAGAAGAAGGTATGAATTTTCCTTCTGATTTCAACTTCAATTTATAATCAAAATTTTACATGCGCGTTGCGACGCGTGCTACAGTACTGTACAAGTGTCAGCAGTACGCATCACGACGTGAGCTATAGTGAAGATGTCAATGATGACGTGTTTCGACAAGCTGTATAATTATGGCGCGTCGCGATGCAGAGTGTGGACAACAGAACCTGGGCGACACCGTTCCTAGGCTCGCGGCCTAGTTTGGGAAGTACTAAATAACATGGAGTCACCACCCGGTGTGAACCGGGAAAGATTTAAGGCCGCACTCACCCCTCGCAAGGGAAGACCTCAAACCGTTGGGTTCGGAATGGTCCCTTACTTATGTCACTTGTAATGAAAGGATTTATGTAATAATTTAATCAAGCTTAAGTAACACTTATTTCCAAGAGTATCATGCTTCTAAATTCTCATATTCAAGATAAAACTTATGTACGCGTTTCACATATATCTTACGTTTAAAATTGCATGCTTAACATATATCAAAATGGCAACGAACATACAACTTCATTTGCATATTACATTCATGAAAACATAAGCACACATATTAACCATACAACACACATATTAACCATACAAGCACACATATGGGCACCTTTCCAAGCGGTACGTGGAATTGTATCCCAAGTACAGACCGCACTACCGTCCATTCGGAATCGGCTACGGAATTTACGTCTGGGTTTCCATCCGATATACCGCAAGAAATAATACTCAAATGTTATCATGACATAAGCATATGAATGGTAATACATTAACATATTTGTATTTATACATATGGAGATAGCTACTAGGAAAACTATGCATGAAATCTAATGAAGAGGACTCAGTTCAGTGTGTGCGCGTTCGTGTAACGTTCGTAAACGCATTCGAACGGAAATGGAACAGAATGCTCACGTTCGTATGGCATTTGTTAACGCGTTCGAACGGAAATGAAACAGAATGCTCACGTTCGTATGGCGTTTGTTAACGCGTTCGAACGGAAATGAAACAGAATGCTCACGTTCGTATGGCGTTGCTAACGCGTTCGAACGGAAACAAAACAGAATGCTCACGTTCGTATGGCGTTTGATAACGCGTTCGAACGGAAATGAGACCTGATGCATGATAAGGCAAAAAAAGCATGCGCGTTCGAGTTGCGTTCGTAAACGTGTTCGAACGGGAACAGACCTGATGCATGAAATGGGACGCGATACATAAGCAACAAAATAAAGGGGGCGCGGCGAAGTACTACTACTGCCGTAAATGTGGCCTTTTGGGGCTCTTGATCTCTCAAAGAGAGGACCTTTAGACCAACATACTAAGCTCATGCGTGTCACATCACAACACATGAAATAAATAATATCAGACATAGTGTGCCCGATTGAACGTATCTTGTATCCAACCGAACACACATCAATCGGCTCGGCAAAGCATCGTGGTAAAGGGCTTTTAGCCCCTCCCCATAGGGGATCTCACATCACACTTACTAAGCCCATGCGCTCGATTGAATTATGCATACGAAAATAAAGATAATAATATCAAACTAAGTATGCCCGATTGAACGTATCTCGCATCCAACCGAACACACATCAACCGGCGCGGCGAAGTAGTGTCACAAAGGTGGCCTTTTCGGCTATTTGTCTCCCAAATGGAGGACCTTTGGACTAACTCACTAAGCCCATGCGCTTGGTTGAATCATGCATAACTAAACAACATATTGAATTCAAGTAAAGAAAACTAAATAAACAAAAGCAACACAACAAAAGAAAGATGGTGCCGTTTACCCAAGCGGTACGTGGAGTTGTGGCCCGAGTACAGATCATATTACCGTCCATTCGGAATCGGCTATGAAATTTATGTCCAAGTTTCCATCCGATATACCGCGAGAGTTGACACATCTCATTCATCCAATACCCACAACATATTACATCTCATAATTCATGCATGTTTATCTACTCAAAGACCACAACATGCATTCCAACATGACAATCATACAAGTAATACTTAATAAATAATGCGAAAAAAGAAACAAGTGTGAAAGATACCCTCAGGTCTAACCTTTTAAGCCGTCTCTCGGACTCGCGTTCCACGAAGATCGGAAGGGGTACAGCTCCGCAACTTTTCTGGTTCACTGGTTCAGCGTCCTAGCTCACTGCTTTGCTGTTTTGCTGCGGTTTGAACTCCGTTCTGCTCCTATTCGGCTTCTGTCTTGCTGCTCACTGCACGGGCACCTGTTTTAACGTTTTCAATAAACTATTCCAAGTTTGTGTGGGTTCTTAGTGCAGTTATATGTGATTATTTTTAAGATTATCTATGCAGTTTTTATGTTACTGTTTTTTTAGGATTTGGGCTGCTGTTAAGGTGATTTTGCTGCTGTTTGGGCGTGTAATACAATGTGGTTTTTTGTGGTAATTTTCGGTGGTGGAGGGTTGCTGTGTAGGTGGCTGTTTCGGTGATGTGTGAGGGGGGTTTACGGAGGTGGTTTTCGGCTATGGAGGAGATGGTTGGGGCTCTTTTGTTCTCTTTTCGTGTATATGTCAAGTGTGTTTTTCTTTTGTTTAGTCTCGGGTGTGTAGAGAGAGTCTAGAGAGATTTCGAGAGAGTTTGGGTGTGAATTCTATGCCTTGGGCGTGATTAGGTTGTGTCAAGGAGAGGATGGCTTTGGTTAGGGGTTGTTTATATAGAAGATGTCTAGGGTTTCACCTTGTCTCACAAAGGAAGAGATCCTATTTCCAAATTAGGAGAGATGAGAAAGGTATACACAAGATTGAGGGGGGACAAAATATTTTAAATTAGGAAGTTGTAATATTTAATTTGTGTTGGTTTAGGAATACAATATTTTATATTGGTAATTATCTTATTAGATTAGGAAGTCAAATATTTGATTGGTTTTAATTGGTTAGGATTGATTTTAATTAGGCAAATCTTATTTTTAGTTTTAGTATATAATACATTTGATTTATTTATATTAGGCATGATTTTATTTTATGTTTTATTTAATGTTTAATATTTATTTATTTAATTTGGGATGTGTTTTATGGGCTTTGGGGGGCTAAATGGGCTGGGTGTGAGGCTAGCAGCAAAACCAGAATTACCGACACCGTTCGAACACCCGCAATCTGTTTTCCGTTCGAACGAAGTAGCGAACGCAGCACTAACGAAGACAGTGAGCTTGTTTATTCTGAATTTCCCCTTCCGATATCCATTTCCCGCGGCTGTCGTGACTCAAAAGGTAGTGCCTCCAAATGAGGCTCATCATCGGGTTTCACATGCGAAAATGCAATGCCTACACAGAGGACCCACTTTGATGGGACTTGTGCAGTGTGTGACTTTGAACAATCCTATCAAAGTTATGCAATGCATTTTACTTACCTGGCTCGGCTGCCGCCTCGAGTTGAGTTGGTACTGCAGCGGACCTCGATCCTGGGACGCGTCCCAATAATTGCAACTGACAACGGGGGCACCTCGACCCTGGGCACCTCGACCCAACACCGCTGACTATAGGGACCTCGCCCTCGAACTAATGATGTAGTGGGCACCTCGACCCTGGGCACCTCGACCCGGAACTACAACTGACAACGGGGGCACCTCGACCCTGGGCACCTCGACCCAACACCGCTGAATATATGGACCTCGCCCTCGAACTGATGATGTAGTGGGCACCTCGACCCTGGGCACCTCGACCCGGAACTACAACTGACAACGGGGGCACCTCGACCCTGGGCACCTCGACCCAACACCACTGAATATAGGGACCTCGCCCTCGAACTGATGATGTAGTGGGCACCTCGACCCTGGGCACCTCGACCCAGAACTACAACTGACAACGGGGGCACCTCGACCCTGGGTACCTCGACCCAATACCGCTGACTATAGGGACCTCGCCCTCGAACCGATGATGTGTCTCCATACCTGGAGATGACATGATATGGGCCTCGCCCCCAAGCTGATGTGGGCCTCGCCCCTTGGGACTCACCCCAAAAACTGAAATTGCGTCGACGTTGCTTGGCTCATTCTTGCCGCTTTCTTTTTTCTTTGAACCTGCGAACACAAAACAGAAACAAACACAAAGAGAATGCAACGTTACGTGTATGCATGAATGATTTCCTTATTCCGTTGGGTTAGATCTTCTGTCGATCCTTGTGGTGACTGCTCAGTCTTCTCTCCCTCAGGCAAAGTACTGCTTTAATCTGTCTACGTTGATCGGCTCGGTGAACTCGTTTCCTTCCAAGTCTGATAGCTTCACTGCTCCATTTCCCATGACTTTCTGAACGATGTAAGGTCCTTCCCAGTTAGGCCTGAATTTCCCTCTCGGATCTGTCGTCGACGGCCTCGACTGCTTAAGTACCAAATCACCCTTCTGATCTTTGTGGGACGTACTTTCTTGTTGAATGCCGGGCTAGTCTCTTCTAATACAACTGCATGTGATACAAAGACTTCGTTCTCTTCTCATCCAACAGTGCTAACTGATCAAATCTCTGTGCGGCCCATTCCTGTTCCGGTAATTCTGCCTCTGTTAATACCCTCAGGGACTGTATTTCCACTTCTATTGGTAATACTGCTTCCATCCCGTAGACCAAGGAGTAAGGTGTGGACCCTGTTGCCGTTCTTACTGATGTTCTGTACCCCCACAAAGCATACGGTAATTTCTCGGCCCAATCTCTACAATTTTCTGTCATCTTGGCTAAAATTGTCTTTATAGTCTTGTTGGCTGCCTCAACTGCCCCATTTGCCTGCGGCCTGTACGGTGATGACTTGTGGTGGCCTATCCCATGCCTCTGTAACATTGCCTTCGTCTCTCCTTGAAACTGGACCCCGTTGTCTGTCACTACATGATGCGGCATACCATACCGACAAATGAGGTTCCGAGCTATGAACTTTGCCATCTGCTTCGCTGTGTAACATTACGGAAGGATTCGACTTCCACCCACTTTGAGAAGTAATCTACTGCCACCACTATGAAGCGATGCCCATTTGATGCATTTGGTCCAATTTCCCCAATCATATCAATTCCCCATGCTGAGAAAGGCCACGGCTCTGACAACCCGTGCAATTCTGTGTGCGGTAAGTGATTCAAATTACCATGTGCTTGACAGTCATGACAGTGCTTTACCATCTTCGCGCAGTCTGTTTCCATAGTTGACCAATAAAAACCTTGTCTCACTATCTTGCGGGACAAATTCAACCCGTTCATGTGCGGACCACATACCCCGGCGTGTATTTTTCCATTACATGTTGAGCTTCTTCCTTTCTTAAACACTTCAACTGAATACCGTTTGCCTGCCTCTTGTACAGTTCCCCTCTCAAAGTCACGTACTGGGAAGCCAACTTCTGAATGGCTATTCTGTCTTTTCTGCCCGCCCCTTCCGGGAATTCACCATGTTCCAGATACCTCTGAATGTCACAATACCAAGGTTTACCGTCGTCAATCTCAACTTCCAGAATTCTTTCTATCTCATAAACAGGTCTGCTCGCTGTTGTCAGTATCAACGGTCTCATCACTAACTTTTCTGGATTTTCCCAAGTTGCTGCAAGTGTAGCCAATGTATCTGCCATCTGATTCTCTTCTCTCGGTAAGTGCTGAAACTTACACTATCGGGGATAACCTGTGCCAACTTTCTGAGGTGAAAAAGGTAAGGTTTCAACCGTTCTTCTTTCAATTCCCATTCTCCTCGCATCTGCTGGACTACCAACATAGAATCTCCGTAGACTTCCACACTCCCGGCCTTCAAGGCTATCAATGCTGTCAAACCAAAAGCACATGCTTCATACTCGGCCATGTTATTAGTCACTCTGAATGTCAACCTCTTGGCTAAAGGCAAAGTCTCCCCTTCGGGGGTCACTATCACGATCCCAATTCCGGCTCCCTTGCAATTCAATGCCCCGTCGAAATACATCTTCCACCTCTGAACTGTTATTGCTTGGATCTCTTCATCTGGAAATTCAAACTTATACTGATCCCCCTCAGTATTTTCTGTAGTCTCAACCACTTCTCTACCATCTGTCAAAACTCCCTTACCCTTCTCCACCATATCATTGTAAAAGCGACCGCTACGCGTCATTCCCCTTACTTCTTCCTCATCACTGCTAGAGAAATCAAGCCAAAAACTTTTCCCCTGCTCTGCCTCATCTTCACTAGTACTATCCCAGATTCCAAGGCAAAAGGCTTGAGGGTGAAAGGATTTCAGGACAAGGTCTTCTGGGAGGCCAGAATTGATCATGTAGATTGTGGGGGTACGGCACGGTAGTTGGGTAAGGGGTTTCTGTGTGTGTCAGGCTGTTCTGTTTCTGGGTTGGGTATTTTCTTGGAGTCTATTAGGTCTTGGATTTCATGGCGGAGTCGGGCGCAATTGTCGGTGTCATGGCCTTTTTGTTGGTGGAAGTGGCAGTAAAGGCTTAGGTTATAATGTGATGGTAGGGGATTGGGTAATGGTTTGGTATCCAAGGTTTCAAGAGCCATTGCCTCTTCAATTTTTCTAGCACCTTAGACAGGGGCCTTCCCAAGTTGGAAAACTGCTGTTCCGGATATCAGCGATTTCAGCAGAAACGGGCTTTGTTCCCGATGTTCCCCCAATGGGCCTCCTGTTCAGACCATAGAATTTTCTATTCTCGGCCTCTTCTTCCTCAATATCCATGACAGTTTCCCTCAACTGCCGAAAGTCTGCAATCATGGAGGTCATCCTCCTCAACTTGCCATAAATAGAGGGCTTGGTGCCCTTGATAATCATCTTGATCTGATCCTTCTCCGAAGGCCTAGTCTGCATTTTCAATAACTGACCCCTCCACCGATCCACATACTCCTTAAAACTCTCCTCCGCTTTCTGCTTAACATTCTCCAGATCACGAAGTGACAGATCGATCTCCAAGTCGGTGACATATTGCTTCAGGAAAGCATCGGCTAACTCCCTCCAATCTTCCTTTACTTTCTTATCCAAACTGTGGTACCACACCACGGGAGCTCCTTCCAGCGACATCCCAAACATTTTCTGTACCTGGCGCTGAGATAAGCCAACTGAACTCATGACTGATACGAACTGTCGGAGATGCACCCTCAGATCCCCATTCCCGTTGAACTTAGCCATATCCGGCATCTTGAACTGTACCGGCAACTGTTCCTCAAAAGTCAATGTATCATAATCCAGCAAGTCCTCATTCTTACCTCCATCTTGCGGGTAACTGACTCAACCTGATCCCGAAGTTTCTGTAACTCTGCCTGAGACCCAGATACTCTACCCGCTGCATATTCTGCCATATCATCAAAAGTGGGGGTATCATCCCCCAATCTGTTCGGAGGTTCCTCTGGTCTTGCATCCCCAGAACTACCTCCAGCACGAGACCCGGCTATACCAGCCACAGCAGTAGTCAAAGCCTGCAACTGTTCAGTGACTTTGGCGAGACTATTCTCTAACTGATCCATACGGGACACCTCATTATCGGATTCACTCATACTTGTTCTTTTAGTGAGCCTTGTCCCTTCTCTAACCCAAACGGTATCTATGTTGTCTTTTGGAGACATAGATGGTGTTAACATGATATATGGATGCATGAGGTGCATGAGATGCATGTAACATATAACATACTAAATAAAATAAAATTCTCAAACAAATCGGCCTATTATCATTTTAGAAGCTTTTGGGACAACTGTCATAAGAGTGAACCCGTCCCAGTTTAAATGGCCCAAAGAGTTCATGTCTTATGGCAAAGAGCCCAACTAAATCCAAATGATAATACTCCAAACACAAGCACAAGGTAGCCCACCAACACTTAGACGCCTTTGGCCCAATAGTCATGGAATACATCTTTGTCCCAGTTTAAATGGCCCAACAAGCCCATATCCCATGACAAATGGTCCAAATGGATCCAAACGATGATGTTCCCAAACACAATCATACACGACATAATAATTTTTACATAATGGCCCTTCCACATTTCAGAAGCCTTGGGCCTAATAGTCATACAGTACGAACTTGCTCCAGTTTGAATGGCCCAGCAAGCCCGCATTTCTGACAATAGTCCAACTGCATCCAAATGAGGATGGTCCACAAGCACATACTCAAGGAAATAATTGCTACTTTAACCATACAAACCAGTCTATGGGTGGATTTGCAAGAGTATGGACAAAGGTTCTCACTGGCGAAGGATAGCCCACAACTAGGTCTCCCCACTCAAGGGTTCGAGCGACCAAGTGAGCGTATCCCTTTTTATACACTAAGGTACGTGCCAATGAGCCATGGTGTGTGACGGACTGTCAAATGGATTTCCCGTTGTAGATTCCCCAGAGGGAAGGTGGAGCGAGGCTCACTTAAATACCCAAAGCCTCTTAGGCTCTTATCGCTTGGTGTCAGGAATAAACAATGAGTCCTCCAAATTAGTCCATCACAAAGGCTACGAGTAGATGGTCATGTAGGTATCCTCACAGCTTTTCCTTCTAGAAAGGTAGTGAGTGAAGGAAGACACCAAACCATTACCTAGCCTCAAAGTGCCCTTGATTAAACCCTCACTTATCCACTATAGACATGGCCAATTAAAACATAAATCCACTCATTACAAGACAATATTTCGGGGCCAACTTTCTATCCCCAGTGGAGTCGGCAGAGTGTGGACAACAGAACCTGGGCGACACCGTTCCTAGGCTCGCGGCCTAGTTTGGGAAGTACTAAATAACATGGAGTCACCACCCGGTGTGAACCGGGACAAAGATTTAAGGCCGCACTCACCCCTCGCAAGGGAAGACCTCAAACCGTTGGGTTCGGAATGGTCCCTTACTTATGTCACTTGTAATGAAAGGATTTATGTAATAATTTAATCAAGCTTAAGTAACACTTATTTCCAAGAGTATCATGCTTCTAAATTCTCATATTCAAGATAAAACTTATGTACGCGTTTCACATATATCTTACGTTTAAAATTGCATGCTTAACATATATCAA
Source organism: Zanthoxylum bungeanum (assembly GCA_019454045.1). Lineage (NCBI taxonomy): Eukaryota > Viridiplantae > Streptophyta > Magnoliopsida > Sapindales > Rutaceae > Zanthoxylum > Zanthoxylum bungeanum. The sequence continues at coordinate 72,678 of SKCR01045708.1, read as the reverse complement.
AATGGCAACGAACATACAACTTCATTTGCATATTACATTCATGAAAACATAAGCACACATATTAACCATACAAGCACAAATATTAACCATACAAGCACACATATGGGCACCTTTCCAAGCGGTACATGGAATTGTATCCCAAGTACAGACCGCACTACCGTCCATTCGGAATTGGCTACGGAATTTACGTCTGGGTTTCCATCCGATATACCGCAAGAAATAATACTCAAATGTTATCATGACATAAGCATATGAATGGTAATACATTAACATATTTGTATTTATACATGTGGAGATAGCTACTAGGAAAACTATGCATGAAATCTAATGAAGAGGACTCAGTTCAGTGTGTGCGCGTTCGTGTAGCGTTCGTAAACGCATTCGAACGGAAATGGAACAGAATGCTCACGTTCGTATGGCATTTGTTAACGCGTTCGAACGGAAATGAAACAGAATGCTCACGTTCGTATGGCGTTTGTTAACGCGTTCGAACGGAAATGAAACAGAATGCTCACGTTCGTATGGCGTTTGCTAACGCGTTCGAACGGAAACGAAACAGAATGCTCACGTTCGTATGGCGTTTGATAACGCGTTCGAACGAAAATGAGACCTGATGCATGATAAGGCAAAAAAAGCATGCGCGTTCGAGTTGCGTTCGTAAACGCGTTCGAACGGGAACAGACCTGATGCATGAAATGGGACGCGATACATAAGCAACAAAATAAAGGGGGCGCGGCGAAGTACTGCCGTAAATGTGGCCTTTTGGGGCTCTTGATCTCTCAAAGAGAGGACCTTTAGACCAACATACTAAGCTCATGCGTGTCACATCACAACACATGAAATAAATAATATCAGACATAGTGTGCCCGATTGAACGTATCTTGTATCCAACCGAACACACATCATCGGCTCGGCAAAGCATCGTGGTAAAGGGCTTTTAGCCCCTCCCCATAGGGGATCTCACATCACACTTACTAAGCCCATGCGCTCGATTGAATTATGCATACGAAAATAAAGATAATAATATCAAACTAAGTATACCGATTGAACGTATCCCGCATCCAACCGAACACACATCAACCGGCGCGGCGAAGTAGTGTCACAAAGGTGGCCTTTTCGGCTCTTTGTCTCCCAAATGGAGGACCTTTGGACTAACTCACTAAGCCCATGCGCTTGGTTGAATCATGCATAACTAAACACATATTGAATTCAAGTAAAGAAAACTAAATAAACAAAAGCAACACAACAAAAGAAAGATGGTGCCGTTTACCCAAGCGGTACGTGGAGTTGTGGCCCGAGTACAGATCATATTACCGTCCATTCGGAATCGGCTATGAAATTTATGTCCAAGTTTCCATCCGATATACCGCGAGAGTTGACACATCTCTCATTCATCCAATACCCACAACATATTACATCTCATAATTCATGCATGTTTATCTACTCAAAGACCACAACATGCATTCCAACATGAAAATCATACAAGTAATACTTAATAAATAATGCGGAAAAAAGAAAACAAGTGTGAAAGATACCCTCAGGTCTAACCTTTTAAGCCGTCTCTCGGACTCGCGTTCCACGAAGATCGGAAGGGGTACAGCTCCGTAACTTTTCTGGTTCACTGGTTCAGCGTCCTAGCTCACTGCTTTGCTGTTTTGCTTGCGGTTCGAACTCCGTTCTGCTCCTATTCGGCTTCTGTCTTGCTGCTCACTGCACGGGCCACCTGTTTTAACGTTTTCAATAAACTATTCCAAGTTTGTGTGGGTTCTTAGTGCAGTTATATGTGATTATTTTTAAGATTATCTATGCAGTTTTTATGTTACTGTTTTTTAGGATTTGGGCTGCTGTTAAGGTGATTTTGCTGCTGTTTGGGCGTGTAATACAGTGTGGTTTTTTGTGGTAATTTTCGGTGGTGGAGGGTTGCTGTGTAGGTGGCTGTTTCGGTGATGTGTGAGGGGGGTTTACGGAGGTGGTTTTCGGCTATGGAGGAGATGGTTGGGGCTCTTTTGTTCTCTTTTCGTGTATATGTCAAGTGTGTTTTTCTTTTGTTTAGTCTCGGGTGTGTAGAGAGAGTCTAGAGAGATTTCGAGAGAGTTTGGGTGTGAATTCTATGCCTTGGGCGTGATTAGGTTGTGTCAAGGAGAGGATGGCTTTGGTTAGGGGTTGTTTATATAGAAGATGTCTAGGGTTTCACCTTGTCTCACAAGGAAGAGATCCTCTTTCCAAATTAGGAGAGATGAGAAAGATATACACAAGATTGAGGGGGGACAAAATATTTTAAATTAGGAAGTTGTAATATTTAATTTGTGTTGGTTTAGGAATACAAATATTTTATATTGGTAATTATCTTATTAGATTAGGAAGTCAAATATTTGATTGGTTTTAATTGGTTAGGATTGATTTTAATTAGGCAAATCTTATTTTTAGTTTTAGTATATAATACATTTGATTTATTTATATTAGGCATGATTTTATTTTATGTTTTATTTAATGTTTAATATTTATTTATTTAATTTGGGATGTGTTTTATGGGCTTTGGGGGGCTAAATGGGCTGGGTGTGAGGCTAGCAGCAAAACCAGAATTACCGACACCGTTCGAACGCTCCCTCGAACGCGACACGAACACCCGCAATCTGTTTTCCGTTCGAACGAAGTAGCGAACGCAGCACTAACGAAGACAGTGAGCTTGTTTATTCTGAATTTCCCCTTCCGATATCCATTTCCCGCGGCTGTCGTGACTCAAAAGGTAGTGCCTCCAAATGAGGCTCATCATCGGGTTTCACATGCGAAAATGCAATGCCTACACAGAGGATGCTGTGAGTCGCGAAGCGTGAACATAAAATTTCTCATTTTGCCCTTTTTGATCCGAATTTCGATGTTTTAGCCCCGATTCAATTCCAGTGAGTTCCTAAACTTTATTTATCTGCAAAATAATATAAAACATATAAAAAAATTCACAAAACTCAAGAAATTATACAAATTATTAAGTATAAGAGATGGTAAATATTGATATATTTACCGCTTATCAGGTAAAACAACTAAATCATTGATTTTATTTATGAATATTTAACAACATTTTATTAGTAGGGACTCATCTGAAAATGATTATTAATGTTGTGATGCATAATGAGCTCTATTTTTTGGGCCAAGTTAACTTGAAGTTGTGGCTGATTGCATGACATGGTGAGATTGGTGTATTTGGGCTTTTGGTGGATTTGGAAGATTCATTGGGTTCTGGAGTTTGGTCCATAACTGAGACTTTATATGAAGGCTTTATTATGTCTAAGGCAATAATGGAATGGGTTTTGGACATGCATGGCTACCTAAATTGGGCTTAATTTCTAAATGGTGCATTTGGAGTGGCGGGATTTGCGCAGTCTTCGTAAATGAGACTTTATATGAATGGGTTTTGGACGTGCATGGCTACCTTGATTGATTTCGGGCTTAATTTATGAATGGTGCATTTGGAGTGGCGAGATTTGCGCAGTCTTCATTTCGGGCTTAATTTCCGAATGGTGCATTTGGAGTGGCGGAATTTGTGCAGTCTTCGTATTTTGGACGTAATTTTCTCATCCAATGTCCGATTTTAGTGATTCAAGTTGTATTCGAAAAAAGAAGCATGGATCTACAGATTTGTAGTTTACATGAAAGTCTAATTCAGAAGCCTTATTGGTCAAAATACAGAAGCAAGTTATCCATATAGCTTTTATGTTTCATATTTTTAAGGTTATGTGATGTTTAAGTGCTGGGCTGAACTTTAATTAAATTAGAAAGCCCATGCACGAAATTTTAAAGTATTTTATGTATTATTGGGTTTAGTTTACTAGGGTTTTATTTTATTTGGGTAGAATTAGGGTTAACCACCTATTTAAAGGGCCATTATTCATTGTAATTGATAATTAATTAAAAACATATTTTTTACAAAACAAAGTGACTTGTGTCATCTTGAGGGAGTGGATTCTTCCTTGGTTCTACGGAACAAAAGCTTATCAACGTGTGGCAAGCGTTGTGACGCTGTATCATTGTTCAAGATTCTCCAAAGAAATAAAGAAAGGTTCTTAAGAGCAAGGTTCCTTAAGGGTTGGACTTGATCTTGGAAGTATTTTATTCTTATAAAAAAATCAAGATTCGCGGTTCTTGGGGCTTAAAATACGTAGAGGGGTTTGCTTGGCTTATTCCAGGCAGGTTCTTATCATTTGGTATCAGGAGCTCAGGGTTCCAAGGTCAAGATTTTCTCTATCTTTATGGTTTTATGAAGTCTTCATATTCTTTTTTTTTGTCTCTTCTAATTTCAATTTTTTTTATTTCCTTTGTGTTTTTCATGTTTATGACTGAATCTGGGATGTTATTATAATTTTCTTGCATGGTACTAGCATATAAGATTCAATTCTTGGAGATTTTGAGTCAATTAGGGTCGAATTTGTCTGCAACTTTCGGATCAGTTCAGTCAGAATATTTCAGACGCGCATTGATTTAAAAACGGCTGTAATGTTTTCTCTAGGAAGAGTTACGAGACCCATAATATATCGATTATACGTATTCGAGGAGAGGAATGCGTTAGAGGTTGGCCGCACTCTGTCCGTTTACATTTCGAGTCTCAAAATACCTTTCAAACAATAGTTATGAATTCTGTTCACTTTGTGTTCTTGTTTTATTTTTGGTGTTTCGTTTAGTCAGTTTTTTTGTGTTTGTTTTCATATTTTCTTAGTGATCTTTGAGTCTTTAATCATTATTGGTATCCTTGAAGTAAAGGGTTGATTTATATACATAATCTGATGGACAAAAGGGTATTTATCTTTCTCACGAGATGCCTTATCAATAATAAAGTATGTAATATGATTATTAATAGAGGGAATCACACAGATTTAGCTAGCATTACCCTTGTGGAAAAATTAAGATTACTATTGATACCTCTTGATAGACCTTATAAATGGATGAATGTTTTTGGAGAGTTCAAGGTTGATAACCAGGTTATGGTAAGTTTTGCAATTTGGAAGTATGTTGACGAAGTAGTGTGTGACGTGGTTTCTATTTATCACAAACATGTTTTATTGGGTAAGTCTTGGTATAAATTCAATAAAGTAGTTTATGATATGGATATGAATATATATAAATTTTGGTATGGTGGAAAAATTATCAAGTTTGCTGATTTACCCTACAAGAGGTTTATAAGGAAGAGTTGTGCATGCAGAGGAGTGGAGAAGAGTGGGCTAAAAAGAAACGTGAGATTGCTGAGTTTAGAATGTTACTAGGAGAGCTTCCAGAATTGATAGAGAAAAAAATGTTAGCAAAATGTGAAGTCAAGAAGGATATGAGCGTAGCCTTGAGTAATGAAATGAAACATGCTGATGTTTTTATGAATAAACGTGAGGTGGTTGATGATGTTGATGACAATGATGATATTGATGTGAGCAATAACGTTAGTGATGCCTATTTGGTTGTTCATGATGACAATGCGGTGCTTGAAGTTACTGTTAAGGGTGAATATCATATGCAACAATCTGATTTTGGTTGTGAGGCCTTGAGTTATGAGGTGCAAAAAGTTCATGTGGCCGAATATATAGAATGTGATCAAATCGTGGATGAATGTGTTGATTGTTTAAGGAAACTACATGAGCATGTTGAGTTTGTTTTAAATGTGGTTTCAAACGTGAATCCTGATGGGAATCTCTTTGTGGTAGCAAGTGGCGTTAAGAATGCGAGTAGCAATGGAGAGACTGAGAGAGGAAAAATATTGAAAAAAGTCATTCATTGGCTTTATTGACTTTTGCTCACCTTAACCATTCTTTTCTATGTGATTTTATTTTGTTTTAGGATTGTCGTCACATTGATCTTGTCATTTTTATCTATGATCCGGATTCAGATTTGAGGTCGAATCATTTTCAAGAGAGTAAGAATGATGTGATATAGAATGAGCTCCGTTTTTTGGGCCGAGTTAACTTGAAGTTGTGGCTGATTGCATAGCTTGGTCAGATTGGTGTATTTGGGCCTTTTTGGTAGATTTGGAAGATTCCTTGGGTTCTGGAGTTTGGTCCATGCATGAGACTTTATATGAAGGCTTTATTATATCTAAGGCAATAATGGAATGGGTTTTGGACGTGCATGGGCTGCCTTAATTGATTTCGGGCTTAATTTCCGAATGGTGCATTAGCAGTGGTGTGATTTACGCAGTCTGTATAGTTTGGACGTAGCTTTCTCATCCGATGTTCGATTGTAGTGATTCAATTTTCATTGGAAATAAGACGCATGGATCTTTGTAGTTTACATCAAAGTCCAATTCAGAAGCCCTCTTGGTCAAAATACAGAAGTAAATTATCCTTACAACTTTTATGTTTCATATTTTTAAGGTTATGTGATGTTTAAGTGCTGGGCTGAACTTAAATTAAATTAGAAAGCCCATGCACGAAATTTTAAAGTATTTTATGTGTTATTGGGTTAATTTTACTAGGATTTTATTATATTTGGATTGAATTAGGGTTAGCAACCTATTTAAAAGGGCATTATTAATTGTAATTGATAATTAATTAAGAATATATTTTTTTACAAAATAAAATTACTTATGTCATCTTGAGGGAGTGGATTCTTCCTTGGTTCTACGGAAAAAAACTTATCAACGTGTAGCAAGCATTGTGGCGCTGTATCGCTGTTCAAGATTCTCCAAAGAAATAAAGAAAGGTTCTTAAGGGTAAGGTTCCTTAAGAGTTGGATTTGATCTTGTAAGTATTTATTCTTACAAAAAAATCAAGATTCACGGTTCTTGGGGCTTAGAACAGGTGGATGAGTTTGCTTGGCTTGTTTCAGGCAGGTTCTTATCAATTAATAATAATTTATTTGTGATTTTGTCTAAAGTAGAGATCCAAATGTTATTATCCCATAGCCAATTCATCTTATTGTACGCTACCAGGGACTTTCAGATTCAATTCAGTGTGATAGATAAGTTTTTAAGTCTTGATTACTTATCAGTTTGGCTATTTAGCATAAAAAGAGTTAAATATACAATAGGAAAAATTGATTATTTGATTGTTATATTGGTATTCTTTGTGAAGAATTGTCACGACCCCCTCCCTAGAGCGGGCCCAACCCTAGAAAGAGGTTCGTAGACTTCTTTAGCTCGAGCATTCTATATGACAATCAACCACTCAAATGCACACAAATATTACATCACTTATTACAAATCCAAACAGTATACGCGACTGTTGTGATTTACAACACAACATTAAAGAAATAAATACAAAAGGTGACACAAATGTCTGGTCCAACCCGAATATACAACTGTGGCACGTGGATCCAAATCTGGTACTGCTACTACTGAACAGACGGACTACCTGAAATGTTAGGGGAAAGGGGGGTGAGCTTAAAAAGCTCAGTAAGTAAACACTCATTCTCTCAACATGACCTCACCAACAAAATATGGTTATATATATACATATTTATATCTGTATGAAAATATCATATAATATAATATCATTACAACAAACATCCCACCTCAACAGTACAAACATCCATCAAACATGGCTGCTACTCCGGGTTTAGTATAACAGAGGATTGAAATATACTCAATGAGGAAGCCCCCGTACTCCCCCATATCAAAACCAATGGAAGAGTCCTCAATGACAACTTCCAAGGTTTCCAACCATATCAACTCGTAAAATGTGAGTAAAATGTACTCAATGAGGAAGCCCCCGTACTCCCCCATATCAAAACCAGTAGGAGAGTACCTCAATGACAACTCCCAAGGTTTTCTATCATCTCATCTCATCTGATGTATCATCACATCTCATCTGATGTATCATCACATCTCATCTCATCTCAAATCCGACCACTATTATACCAAACCCGGCAGCATATCACAACAACACACATCATCCATACAATCACATCTCACATCCAATCCACAAATCTCATCTCAATAATTATGATCTCATATTATCATACTTTCAATATCTCAATATTATATCTCCACAATATGTATATATAATATAAATATATATAATATAAATATATATATATATAATATACCATTATATTTATATATACCGACTCTCACAACAATCATCAAACATCAAACAATATGTTAAGAGAATCACCACAGAGTGTACTTACCTCGATTCACGCAAAAGTCAATAACGATTATCAGCCCGAAATTCCAAACAACTAAGCTGAGAAGAAAAACAGCAACGAACGGCTCCGGAACTAATTAGAATGCTCAGCGAGGCAAGCGGGCCCCACAACAAAGATCGGGCCCCACCACCAAAAAGCGGACCCCACAACCAAATACTTTCTACGATGAATATATATATCAAAACGCTCGAAATTTCGAGAGCAATAATCTGATGCGATCGGATCGTCGATCCAACGGTCGGATCTCAACTTCCAATACAAATCCCGAATTACCGGTAGCTATAACACGGAAAACAACCCAAACGATGTCGGATCGGGAAGTGACCACTGGCGTTGGAAAGGTCTCGGCCTGAAAAGTGCTCACTCGCCGGAGGTGGCCGTCATAAGTGGCCGGAGACGGCCGGAAATTGCAGAAGAAGCTGCGACGTGGCGTCCTGGTCCGGAGGCGCGTGGAGGCGCGTCCGGCGGCCTTTGGACTCGATCTTGGTGGTGACGGAAAGCGGACGGCGGCAGCTACATGGTGGTCCGGCGCGTGGATGAAGGCGGTCGACGGTGACACGGCAGCGACGCTTCAAAGTTTTGGCGAGGAAGAAGAAAGAAATAGGAGAGAGAAAAGGAAATTATTGCTTCTGCTTTCTATTTAATTTTAATATTTTCGTAAGCTCCCTCTGCTGTCTCTCTCTCTCTTATAATGTTAAAAAAAACAAAACTCTATTATTTAATTTTTGTGCCTGCCAGCTAATCTACCAAATCTGTCACAATTCTCACAAGAATGATGGATTTTGACAATCAAGATGCCTATGAGATCACAACTATTTAAAAGAATTTCATCATCACCAATGGTGTCAAGTTGATAGCAGTGTTTTAAAATCCGGCTCGGTCCATCGACTTGGGATGACGAGGGGGTCAAGGATTAGAGGTTGAACCAGGGGTCAACCGGGATCGATAATAAATTATTAGTTTATTATATATTTATATAATAATGTTTTTTTTTTAAAATGTAATTAAATCTAATTTTAGTATGTTTTCAAATATTATAAGAATTTTTAACAAAATAATAATCAAAATATAGTAATAAATTAATTTACTATTTTAATTTGAATAAAAAAATTTTAAAAAAAAATCAGAAACCCATCTAACTCGTAATCGATTCGGTCGGGTCGCCAGATCTTGGACTAGGTCAATGTCCATAAGGGTCAATACTATCATCTGGACCAACCAAAAGACCAGTCCATGGGTCAACTAGTCGAATCGGCTGGACCAGTCCAAGTTTTAAGTCATTGGTTGATAGACAAGAGATGACAAAGGGATTAAATTACATCCTTTCTGACGACTTAGTTCAGGCATCTTTCATTGGTGTTAAAAGTGCTTTTAGTTTTGTTTTGTATATATACAAACTTTATGCTTTAGAGAAAATATAAATTCAAAATGCTGGTTGGTTATATGATATAACAATTTGTTGACGGCTGTTTTTGATTCCAAGGGTAATTTGGGAAATTAATCCCTCGAACGAACCTCCATCAGCAGTGAATTTGTTTGGTTAGTAGGGAATCAAAACAAACTTAGAAACAGACAGATAATCACAAAGACAAGGGTTTACGTGGTTCTGTGGGAAGTGGCTCCAACCTACTTCCACGGGAGTAAGGGAGAATTTTATTACATGTTCAGGGTCAAAAATTGGCCCGAACTATAAATAGTGTGGTAAGTTTTCGAATTGTTTACAACCTCTCGGATCTTATACAAGTTCGTTACAAATATCTCAGATGATCGTGTACTGATTAACTTTCTCTCTCTATCACTAGGTTTTAGAGTTCTTTTTGCAAGTAGTGAGATGTGAAAATTGCTCTTCTTAAATCTGTGGCTTCAACCCATTTATATAGACTTCTAAATTCAAAATTCCATCGTTCATGATGTCAGCTCATGTTATTGCCATTATTGCAGTAACAACTCTTCTCAACCACCCTCAATTCGACCAATTAGGATACTTTCTTTTCACTTTCATTGCTCTGGCCTATGGTAGCCTCCGGCGGCTTATGGCGGCTCTGCTCTGCCACTCCACCCCTTATGGTGGCTGGGAAAGACTACTTCCAATGAGAATCATTGTTTTTTCCATAATCATCATTAGCCTTCTGGAAGAGTATCTTTTCTTTTAGGGCATACGTCACATACTTTTCGAGCACGAAACTCGTGGTCCCATACTATGATCTTCAGGTTGGCATGCTGAGGTAATTGATAACTAATCATACCTCTCGGCTTCTCTAGCTAGGTCGGGCCTTCGAAATGACCACCTCAGGTTGGATTCCACGAATGATCGAATGCTGCCAAACCTTACACTTCTTCTCTGGGTTAGGTCGGTATCCCAACTATGCTTCATCAAACCGTTTCTGTCCTCAGGAGAATTCTTCCGTATATTGGGCTCGGGCCCCTTTAGGCCTTTGGGCTTTCATTGTCCACTTTTGTTCAAATCCCCTCTTCGATATTTAAACTTCCTCAAGATAAAAAACCATCATCAACACAATCTAAGAACAAATTAAAAGAGAGAGAGAGAGACTCATCTTCTCAATTATATTCAGAAAGATTGTTTATGCTTACAAATTTCTTACAACAAACCACTGCAAATATTCACAACTCAAATTGACCCCCAAGAAATTTTTTTTTTTACATTTTAAATCTCAAATGACGTGTTCTTTTTCTATGCTACCTCTGTTGGAAGAGCAAATGAATGGAAAATCACCAATTCCATGATAATAGATCCCACCAAACTCATCATCACAACCTGTATCATGTTTGTTTTTCTTCTCTCCTTCTTCGCTTTCATCCTCAGACACATTTGAATTCTTCTCCACCAACTCTTTGAATATCGAAGATCGAAGGAGCAGGCCTAGTGCAGTTGGTGTTGAGGACTTATTGTTATTGTTGTCTGAGTCGACAGATAGTTTGCTTTGGAAGCAATCTTCTTGTTTTTGTGGTGAGTTCAAGCAATCTGCAGCAAATTGATTGGATGGGAAAAAGCAGTATTTCGGTTCTTCTATTGGGCTGTAATCTGCTGGAGATGGAAACAATGACTGAGGCTCTGTCATTGCCGGCAATTCATGACCAGCAGCCATGATATTGCTTGTTCCAGGCTTTAACCATCTGATGTAAGAGCTCAAATCAAAGTTTGTCACAGCATTGATCCCACGATACTCAATTGCTGCAATATCATAGGCTCGGGCAGCCTCCTCTTGTGTACCTGAGATTCAATATAAGACTGTGTAAGTAAAATCTTTTGTTGAGATTAATTTTTATGTGTTTGTTTGAGAGAGCTTTTGCTGTAACACTTACTGTAAGTGCCAAGGTAGAGGTATTTGTTTCCGAAAACTCTCCCAATTCTTGCTTCCCATCTTCCATTGTGATGGTGCCTGCATTTTTTAGCCAAAATAATCTTCAGTATTTTTCTTCACATCAAAAATATTTCAACAAGTTGGTTCATCAAATCATAAAAACACTTTTATTACCTTGCAACTCCTCTGTACTTGGATACACCTCTTGAAAAGCCACTGCTTTTCCTGTTAAAATAAATTTATTTAGAGAACTTTAAGGAAGCTCTTCGTTATAATCTATGTACTTGATAAATGAAATCTCAATTATCCTACCTTCTTAGAGTGGCCAGATACTCTTCTTTTGTAACAGTCTGCATGAACTCGATTTCTTTCTCATAATCGGATATCTGTTAAAATTATTGACGGTATTATATGATATGTCTTTATGTTATGCATATGTTATTTCTGGTCCTATGCATAACTAAAAAAAATAAGATGACAAATATTTGTACCGGAAAATTGGTGAAAGTTGAAGTTCCCCAATACTTTAGTGCAGCTAAATCATAAGTTCTTGCAGCTGCTTCTTCTTCATCATAAGCTCCAAGATAAACTGTTCATGTCAAATAAATCAGATCAAAACAATAGAGCTATATGTATCCTGAGATGGACATACAAAGAATAAGAGGAAAAGAATAACAATTTGTTGTCCCCAAGAGTCCAGAGAGTGCGTTTCTTGTACTTGAGACAGCAGAGGTTTTACCTACTCCGCTTAAGCTCGGATGGGGTGGTTTGACGGCGGGATTTCCAACGATTCCAAGAAAAAAAAAAAAACAAAAAACAAAAAACAAAAGAATAGCAACCTTGTTTCCCTTTCTTTTTTTGTTTGACATTCCAGGATAGCTTGTCCCACAAGTGAGCTTCATATCGACCAGTCCAGCGATGCCTATGTTTTCCGGATAATTCATACAGATTAGTGATTCAAACACAAGAGACATACATAAACTAGGTTGTGTAAAAAAGACAATTCAAGTTTCTAGCTACCTGCTGACTCCGCGGAATCTTGAACTTCTTTTCACAATGGTTGCAGCAGCCGCGGAAGTTTGATCATTTTGGTTATCATCACAGCCAAGTGCAGTCACAGCGGGATCCCTTCGCCTTCTTTTGACACATCTAGCTGACTGAATCTCACCATCTGCCATGAACAAGGCCCGCTGCCTCCCTTGAGTTTCTTCATTCTTCACCGTCATCATTTCCGTCTCTCGTTTTTTTTTTCCCTTTCTTTAATCTTTTTATTTCTGTGATTTCTGGACCTGAAGAGAGTTGGTGATATGTGTATATATATAAGAGATGTCTTGCTTTCGGACTTATTTGTTTTTTTGTTTGAACTTACAACTATTTAAAACAAATTAAACGATGAGTACTAAGAAGCTTAAGACAAATTGACAATGTGCATACAAATTTTAGATGTCAATATTCTCATTTTCTTCCCAGAGATCCACCAATGCATTTAAACCGATTGAAAATGTTAATTTCATTAAAAGTGCTTTTCGAGGTCAGAGTGAACTTGGAAGTAATTTTTTAAGGAACATCATATGGGTTCACTGTTGGGGTTATACACGGCGGAAGTGTGATTTGAGCCAAATCTTAATTTTAAAAATTTTAAACTTATTGAATAAATTATTCAATATTCTATATAAATAATTCATTCACATTTCACCTAAAAATTTTATTCGATATCAAATAACGACATAATTAATTTAGAAAACACTGCGAAACTTTTACGAAAATATTTTTCCGTAAAATAGAATAAAATACGTTTTCGACCGACCCGATCAACCGAAACCACACGGGGCTGTCCAAGTCAGCCCCAATAGTACTTGGGCAGTTCATGAGCTGCCTGCAATTCATTGTTTGGGCAGCTGTTACCCGGTTAGCTCAAAAGTTACCGGTTACATCGTTTTTCGCTGTTTTCACGTATTTTCACTCCGAAATAATTTCCGGAAATTATTCTAATGCCCAATACACATCCAATACATTTAAACATCATATTTTTCATCATAAAAAATTGATATTTTCAGATCTGATCAGGGAGTAAAAATAATCAATTTTCATGCTTTAAATATAATTTTCTCAACACTAATCATATTAATCTCTACACCAATTAAAGTCACCGCAAATGAAGAGCTCAAAATTAATTCTAAGTATTACAAAAATGGTCATAACACTCTACAATGGAAACAAATCATCATATGATAAAATTCAATTAATATTACACTAATATTAATCAATATCACTTCACTCATGCATCTAACCTCTAAATCCATCAACCAAATCAAAAAGCCCTAAATTTAAGAGTGTAAAGAATCTCTACAACACAAGTATTCAACCAAGGACAACAAAAATAATTTTCTAAATTAAAGAAAATAAAAGATTGTCTTTAATCTTTCAAAAGCTTCTTAAACTTATTCTTGTTGAAAATTTTCTTTTCTAAAATACTTGGAGAATTTTTTTATGACATTAGGAGGCTAGGTTTTCATTAACCAACAAAAGAAAAATCATTTCCCTTTATAGACACTAAGTTGGCGTGAACAATGATGGGGGCATAATGGTCATTTAAAATTTTATTTAATCTAATTTAATAATTAAAACTTTAATGTTGACAAATCCAATTTGTACACTCCAAGCTTAAATGTCATGCCATTTGTTACAAAAATAATTAAACATATGTAATAAAAATTATTAAAAATGAATATTATTTAATCTAATTAAACATAAAGCTAAAGTAGACAAAATCAAATTGAATACTTCAACCTTAAAGTTTAATGTCATTTGTAATCAATAATAATTAACCATATTACATAAAAACTATGACATATATATATTATTTAATTATTTAAATATCATAAAAATTAATTAATAATATATTTTTATTTTTATTTACACTAAATAACAAAATACATATATTAATGACATGTATCAAAATCTTATTTGACAATTAATTAATATGTATCTAATCAAAATTTGTATCAAATACAAATATATATTAATTAAGAAATAATGGAACCTTATGCATGTATTTTCGTTTAACCGTTAAACGATTCGAATTAACTTATTTAATCCGATAAAGTATTATGAATAATCCTTATTATTCATAACGCATTGCCCAAGTTCTCAACGAGTCATATTGTGGGACTCTCGAAGTTCAGGTTTATCTGTCACAGAATCCAATTTCGTGTCCATAATTCACCCACTCATAAATTATGACGACCTTGGATAATCTCGCTAAATTATGCAAGTCGAGTTCATTGCATACATATAATCCATTCGTCATAAGCTATCGATATTATACATGGGATATAGATGAGAACGTCAAATCCCTAATGTATAATACAGTCGACTTATAAAATTGTAATCTTTAAATAACACTCGAAACTCACTTCCGCAATATACCACGACCATGGATTTACTAGATCGCAGACACTTGTAGGATACCTATACCTTGTACACAGAATTGAAGGATTCTATCTGATACTTACAGAATATCATGAGCATGGGTCCATACCCAATGAATAGACGAAAGTATGATCTAAATAGATTGGTGACATGATTACCATCAAATTATGGAGGATAACTCATATATCCACGTGGTATCTCAAGTCGAATGACCACTATGCTACTCGACTCGAGAAGATTCCTATTGACATTAGTGTACCATCTATTAGGAAATCTTTGGTGAGTCATTCAATGTTTATCAAATAAACACCCACACGTCTATACGAGTCTCTCGAGACTCATGGTTCATTGGGATAAACCATCAGACCAAGTCTTGATATATGACATGTACCGGTCTCAACGGATTTTACTAATCGACACGTGTTAGTAAATCTTGACTATGAATTTTATTTGAGGATATACAACTTATAGTGACACTTCCCAATATCAATTACAAATTAGGTTGTAACTGCGTACTACGTTGTAAATCTTGGGATATTTGTCTAATATATATACATATCACTAAACCAGATTTAGTTTCAATCTAATCGATATTAGATTGAATATGTATATAAAAGACAAGAGGTGTGACCATAAATAAATAATATTATGGAAAAATTTATTGTTCGCATTCATGAATCTGACATAAATATTCAGATTAGCGCTGCGAGCACCAAACCCAAACATTCACTCCTCTAAAAGTTGCTTTTTAAGTGTTTTTACGAAAGGGTTTATTCAAAAGCACTCCAATTTCACCTCTAATTAACTTCAGAAACTGGTTATTGGTTGGTGCAAGATAGCAGTTTAACAAATGCCAGCTTAAATATAATTGATCATTACTGAAGAAGCACTTCCTACGCATGAGGACAGTCAAGTACATAGTGGTCACAATCTAACTTTTATTTTTCAAATGAACAATCATCAATACATACACTTCATATGACAATATATTCTATCTGTGAAAATGCAGTAAATAAAAAAAACAAAAAAAAAACAACTAAAAAAATGATATGAGAGATACCGAAATGGACAAGCTTCTCCGAAGGAAATTTTATTTGGTACACACTATCTGTAAGAAAACTCCATAATTACATGATAATAGCAATGAAAGAATCATTAATTCATTATTAAATTATCACACGTCGTCAATGCAGGCAATATAAGACTTCAGCATGCAATTTCTTGTATTCTTCGCTGGATTTTGGCTGTGTTTGTTTTTTGGATTCGTTATGTTTGGATTTATAGGCGAAAAATGGAGTTAATTTGTTTCTTTCATGGGAGCTTAAATGGCGATATTTACTAATATTCCTGCAAAATTGTTGGAACTATTGTTTTATAAAACTACCTGGTGGAATGAACAAGAAGTGCTTTTGGGCTTGTGTGGTGTAGCAAAAGTAGAAGCAGTTTTATTTGTTCTCTTCTGCATCACGTACAAAAGTACTGTGTTGAAAAAGAAGATGTAATATCCCGTTATCAATTTTTCTCTTTAAACCTAATCATCCTGTTGTGAATAAACACACACAATAGAGGAGATGTGAGAGAAAATTCTTCTTTTATATCACACAAACAAAAGAATTACAAAGCTTACAAACCCAAGCTTTAAAAAAACTCTCAACTCTCTTTACTCTCTATTATACAAATTCTGGGATACTCTAGGATGACTCCATATGCTCAGATTTATAGTGAAGCAAACCGCGTGAACAGTGTCACGCGGTTTTGCCAGCTTCCTCCTACCTATTTGCACACACACAGCTTGCAAACATGTCTTCAGTTGGCTTCCAACCTTCTGTCACTTTCAACTTTCGGCTTGGTGTTTTCTGCATGAAGTCTTCATGCACAGCTCACGTTGAAGCTGTCTCCAACAAATCTCCCCCTCGGTGAAGATTTCCCTAAAATCTGAGCCGACCTCAATCATCCAAATCCGGATCCTCCAAAGGATCCTCCCCTGGCTGCATCTGTATGACTGCCTACGTACCCTGAGTTGGGATCAAGCCAATCGTAGTTCTCTGAATCTCCACACTCTGACTATGTGGAGAGTTTTGTCATCCCGGCTATGTCACGACAGATTTCAAGCTTCTCCTTCGGTAAAACCTTCGTGAACATATCGGCACCGTTGTCGTCGGTGTGAATTTTCCTGAGTTCTAACAGCTTTGAGCTCAGGACGTCCCGTATCCAGTGATACCTCACATCGATATGTTTTGACCTCGAATGAAATGTGGAATTTTTACCGAGATAGATAGCACTCTGGCTATCGCAGTACAAAATGTACTTCTCCTGCTTGAAACCCAATTCCTGGACGAATGTCTTCATCCACAGCAATTCTTTGCAAGCTTCTGTCGCTGCAATGAATTCTGCCTCTGTTGTAGAAAGTGCAACGCATCTCTGCAACCTAGACTGCCATGCCACAGCTCCTCCTGAGAGAGTAATCAGATACCCCGAAGTAGACTTACGGGTATCCACATCTCCTGCCATATCTGAATCGGTGTAGCCTATCAACACTGGCTTGTCGCTACTTCCAAAACATAACCTCATATTGGAAGTGCCTCGTAGATACCGCATGATCCATTTGATCGCATTCCAGTGTTCCCGTCCTGGGTTTGACATAAACCGGTTGACCAATCCAACTGCGTGTGCTAAGTCTGGCCTCGTGCACACCATGGCATACATTAGACTTCCCACTGCTGAGGTGTATGGAACCTGTTTCATTTCCTCCTTCTCTGACTCAGTAGAGGGACTCTGTCTCGTACTCAATCTAAAGTGGGTAGCAAGAGGAGTGCTAACCGCTTTAGCCTTGTCCATCTGGAATCTCTGAAGTACCTTCTCGATGTACTCCTCCTGTGACAAGTATAACCTCCTGGCTTTCCGATCACGGCCGATCCTGATGCCAAGAATCTGTTTAGCTGGCCCCAAGTCTTTCATCTCAAAAGACTTACTCAGTTGCTGCTTCAAGTTATCAATCCTCGATTGATTCCTGCCAACTATCAACATATCATCTACATATAATAGTAAGATGATAAAGTCATCGTCAGAAAATTTCTGAACGAAAACACAATGGTCTGAAGTGGTTTTTGTATCCCTGCTCCCCCATAACTGACTCAAACTTCACGTACCACTGTCTCGGTGCCTGTTTCAAACCGTAGAGGCTTTTCCTGAGTCTGCACACATAGTCCTCTTTCCCGCTGACTCTGAAGCCTTCTGGTTGCTCCATATAAATTTCTTCTTCCAGATCCCCGTGAAGAAATTCGGTCTTGACATCCATCTGCTCAACTTCCAGGTCGAGGCTTGCTGCTAAGCTGAGCACTACTCTGATGGATGACATCTTCACAACTGGAGAGAAGATTTCATCGAAGTCAATGCCTTTCCTCTGATTGAATCCCTTGACAACTAGTCTGGCTTTGTACCGGGGTTGTGAAGTATGCTCCTGTTGCTTCACCCTGTACACCCATTTATTCTTCAAAGCCCTTTTGCCTCTTGGCAATTTCACCAACTCAAAAGTGTGATTGTCATGCAAAGATTTCATCTCATCTTGCATGGCTTCCTCCCACTTTTCCCTGTCATCTGTTTCCACAGCCTCCTGGTAGCTCTCGGGTTCTCCCCCGTCAGTAAGCAGCACATACTCATATGCAGAGTATTTGGTTGAAGGTCGCCTCTCTCTGTCAGACCTTCTCTGTGGAATTGTTGGTGTAGCTTCTGGTACTGGTGGTTGATCATGATCATCATCTCTGGGAGCTTCATCACCTGTACCCTCATGTCTGGGAACCTCATCTTCAACTCGTACTGGCACCGGTGTATGAGGTTCTGGATTCACATTTCTGTATTGCTGGGGCATTGTCTTCATATCCTTCGGATATCTTCTATGGTCTGGTCTTCAACAAAGACAACATCACGGCTCCTGACGATCTTTTCTCCACTGGATCATACAGTTTGTAGCCGAAATCATCCTGACCATAGCCAATAAAGACACATTGTCGCGTCTTTGCATCAAGCTTGGATCTCTCGTCCTTTGGGACGTGTACAAAAGCTTTGCACCCAAAGACATGCAAGTGTTCGTATGACACTTCTTTACCTGTCCAAGCTTGGTTAGGAACATTACCTTTCAGTGCGATCGCTGGGGACATGTTCAAAACATGTACTGCTGTGATGAGTGCCTCCCCCCAAAATGTCTTCGGCAGCTTGGCTTGTGATAGCAAGCTTCTGATCCTCTCGCACAAGGTTCTGTTCATCCTCTCAGCTAGGCCATTCAGCTGAGGTGTCTTCGGAGGTGTCGTTTGATGTCTGATTCCTTGCATCTTGCAGTACTGATCAAACGGACCTCTGTATTCTCCACCATGTCTGTTCTGATGCACTTCAGTTTCTTGCCGGTTTCTCTCTCCACCAAAGCATGAAACTCTTTGAACACTCCCAGCACTTGATCTTTTCTCTTCAAGGTGTATGCCCAGGTCTTCCTTGAATGATCATCAATAAATGTCACATAATACAGTGACCCACCAAGTGTTCGTGTCTGCATCGGACCGCATACATCTGAATGTATGAGATCTAGTACCTCCGGTTTCCGTTGAGGCGGGGAGCTCTGGAAGGATACTCTGTTCTGCTTTCCAGCCATGCAGTGTTCACACTTCCGTAAGTGTGAGTTCTTCAATTCCGGAAGAACATTCCGCCTGCGTAGTATCTCCATCCCTGTTTGGCTCATGTGACCGAGCTTTTTATGCCATAGCTCGGCTGCCTCATTGCTGTTGACTGTATTTATGCTACTATTTGAAAGTTTAGCATGCATCAAATACAAAGTTGAATCTTTCTTACCTCGTGCCACGACCATTGATCCTTTAGTAAGCTTCCAGCATCCGTCACTAAAGGTGCTGCAGAAACCTTCATCATCCAGCTTGCCTGTAGAGATCAGGTTTAACCGGATGTCTGGGATGTGCTTGACTCCCTTCAACACTAGCCTTGTCCCGTTCTCTGTTTCAAGGCAGATGTCACCAATACCGACGGCTTTGGACTGTCCGTCATTCCCCATCCTTACAGCACCGTAGTCCCCTGGTGTGTAAGATGAAAAGAAGTCTCTGCGAGATGTGGCGTGTATGGATGCGCCACTATCTATCACCCAGCTTCTTCATACATTATGCAAAATTCTTTGGAGGTTTTCTCGGTGGTAGTAGCAACTCTTTCTTGATTAGAGTCGCCATCTCTCCTGGACTGCTCGTTCTTCAACTTGTAACAGTCCCTCTTCATATGGCCTTTCTTCTTGCAGTGGTAGCACTCAATATCCCTCGTTCTTGATTTCCCCCGGTTCTTGTCTGATCTCCCTGGGCCTCGGCTTTTACTCCTCCCCCTTCTGGTGTTCTTCTCTGTCACTAGAGCTTCTGAGGTTGAGGCTGATGCTGACTCCTGCATTCTTGTCCTCTTTTCTTCCTCGAAGATCCTGGTCTTTGCCATCTCCATAGTGACTTTCCCATCTGCGGCTGAATTGATCACCGTAGATCTGAACGTTTCCCAAGATTCTGGTAACGTATTAAGGAGAATTAAGCCATTTACCTCATCTCCGAAGTCTATGCCCAATCCAGACAATTCCTTCATGGTTCCGAGGAAATCGTTGATATGGTCCGCCACAGCTGTACCCTCCTGGTATTTCAAACCCATCATCTTCTTGATGTAGTACAGCTTGTTGTTTCCAGTCTTTGCTCGGAAAAGCTCCTCCAGCTTTCTCCATAAAACACGTGCATTTACTTCTTCACTGACATGGTTCACGATACTGTCGTCGATCCACTGACGAATAGTACTGCATGTTTTCTGGTGAAGATTAGCCCACTTCTCATCAGTCATTCCTTCTGGTTTCTGCTCCAGAAACACCGATCCATCATAGTCCTTCACATACAGAAGGTCTTTCATCCTTCCTCTCCATGTGAAATAGTTTGTACTGGTTAACAAAATCATTTTTCCGTTGCTCCCCTCCATCATAAAAATTCTAAGAAGAATTTCAAAAAACGGACCTCACCGTTGCGTCCGGAATGGTCGAAAATGGTGGAAATGACACTTCGTTTGTCAAAATCCGACACAGGGACCAATTTGCAAATTCCAGAAATTACAGGGGTCAAAGTGCAATTTCCGAAAGTTCAGGGGCCAAAGTGCAAATACGGAAAACTTCAGGGACTAATATGCAATTTCCAAAAAGTCCAGGGACTAAATTGAAAATTTCCGAAAGTATAGGGGCTAAATTGTAATTTCCAGAAAGTTCAGGGACCTATCTGAAATTTACCAGGCACGCTGACGTGGCTGACACGTGTCGCTGACGTGGCTGCTGACTGGGCTGCTGACTGTGCAGGACCTGCTGACGTGGCGGCTGACTGGACGCTGACGTGTCGCCACGTGTATCGTCTTCTTCCTTGGTCTGCGCGTGAAGCGCGTGACTGCGACTGGGGCGCGTGGCGAGCTCTCTGACCGGCGCGTGCGGCGCGTGAGGCTTCGTCCGTGCTCCGTTTGATCGCCGCGAAATACCACCGTGCTCGTCTCGCCGTGAAACGTCTGATGGTATGCTCAAAATCGATTTTCGACAACTTTCGTCGGAATCGACTTTCCGAACCGAAGCTTCGTTTCCGAATTTCGGGATCCCTCCGTGGAACCGTAGCTCTGATACCACTTGTTGTGAATAAACACACACAATAGAGGAGATGTGAGAGAAAATTCTTCTTTTATATCACACAAACAAAAGAATTACAAAGCTTACAAACCCAAGCTTTACAAAAAACTCTCAACTCTCTTTACTCTCTATTATACAAATTCTGGGATACTCTAGGATGACTCCATATGCTCAGATTTATAGTGAAGCAAACCGCGTGAACAGTGTCACGCGGTTTTGCCAGCTTCCTCCTACCTATTTGCACACACACAGCTTGCAAACATGTCTTCAGTTGGCTTCCAACCTTCTGTCACTTTCAACTTTCGGCTTGGTGTTTTCTGCATGAAGTCTTCATGCACAGCTCACGTTGAAGCTGTCTCCAACAAATCCCCACCACCTTATTATCACCACCTAATGTGTTTCATTGTACCCTAAAACAAACAATTATCAACAACCATCCACCCCACCATTAATTCAATCAATATGCAACCATTCAGCCACTCCTAACCTATCTAAAACACAACATCTCCCTATTATTCTCTATTTTGTGTGAGTGTTTTATGCGAGATTAAGGGAGATGGTGAGTAGTGTGTGTTGAAGACACTTTTAGAGAGATTTGAGGGCAATTTTAAGTCAGCATTTTAAGAGAAAAATGAAACCAGTAGAGAGAAAAATAGCTAGAGAGAGAAAGCGTGTCCGGAGAGAGAAAATATCTCATTCGACGTCGTCCGATCTCCATTTCTGACAAGTGACCACATCTAGAAAATCCTCTCGATGAGAAAAATCCAACAGCACCGGTCCGCCGCCATTACTCCGCTGGACTCGCCCTCCATGCGCCTCCACGCGCCGCAACACCTCCTTCTCCACGCGCCAACGCGCCGCGCGATTGTACCTTATCTCCCGGACCAGAATCTTCCCCTTGTCGATGTACGTAGTGTGGATACATTTTTGCCCAAATCTGACCTTCGATTGTTGATAGATGAGCCAAAAACGGTTATCATCGTTTGACCGTTCGTCGGTAACCACCGTACATCAGCCATCACCACAATCATCACCGTGATCCTTGTGATGTATACTAACCATTGGTTCGTTCGTTGTGAAATTTGGAGGTTGTTGGAGCTTGGTATGTGACTGTTACAATTTTGGGGTTGTAAACATAAGATTTTGAAAGTTTTGGACTTAATTACGGAAGGGGTTTTATGGTGGAATACCGGTAACGCAGCGGAATCGCGAAAAATCAAAATTTTCTGATTTCAAAACTTTTTCTCGGATCAATTAAATAAACTTATTTATTTAATTATCCAATTCTAAAAAATTACATAAGAAATTATATTTCTTGGTAATTACCGAATTGCCCCATAACTTTGTAAATTGATCATTTTAGTCAAAAAATTATCAAATATAATTTTGAATGATTCTAAATCATTTCTAAAATGTTTTTCAACACATCTAATGCATCAAAATCAGATTTCACACAAATCCCCAATTTTTGAGCTAATTGCCGTGAACCCCCAATTTTCCAATTAATTGCAATTTGGTCCCTTTTGTTCAAAACAAGCCAAGATCAAATCCAATCAACCTAAAATTTTACATGCATCATATTCATACCATAATACATCACATATATGAAAAGTCCCAAATTTGGAGTGGGTTATGAACCCTAATTTTTCAATTTCATCAAATTGAGCAATTTTACTAAATCTTTAAAATCTAACACTTTAATCCATTCAATACTTCACCAATCTAGCCTCACCACTTTGAAAAAACTCTAGAAAAATTCTAGGTCACCAAGGAGTGGCTTACCAACTCTAGAATGGCAACTTGATTTTCCAAAAAATCAAAAGTAAAGCTTTGAAACCATTTCAAGCTTACTTACATGCATCAATCTTTCATCAAAGTTCACAACCAAAATAAACACAAACTATATGAAGAGAGACAACACCAAAGAAACACAAAAGGATGCTAAGCATGTTAGAAACAATTTTCATGTTGAAGACTTTGAAGAAAAACTTACAAAAACATGATTTTTCCAAGCTTTCTTCTTTAGGCCTTCAAGCTTTTCCCTCATCTTCTTTTATGTTTATTTTGTATATAATGAACTTGTTAAACCCTAAAAGATGAAACAAAACAATATATACCTTCACCAAAAAGCCCTTGGCAGAAAATTAGGTATATAAAATATCTAGATATTATTTTGTTTAATTTAAAGTTACTTTAATCAACTTTAAAATTTTATCATTACACATTTAATGAAAATTAATAAGTCAACAAAAGCAACTTAAAAAATATAACAATTATATTTAGAAAAGGGTGTTGGCCGAATTTCAAATTTTGTAAAGGAAAAAGATATTTTCATTTTAAACAATTTAATTAAATATCAAAAGAAGATAAAACCATTTTGACAACCTTTTCCTTTAATGTAAAGTCAAACATTTACACTTATAATCATTTCCTAACTTTATCATTTGGTGATATATTTATATTGTAATTATATTAATCATTTAACAATTTAACAATTAAATAATTAATTAAATACAAATATCTCAAATATATGTATTATATTTACTTTAAATATCTCAAATACATATATTAATTATATATGTCAAACACCTTTATTTGACAATTTATTAATGTGTATTTAATAATATCATATATTAAATACAAATACACATTAATTAGGAAATGACGGTTTGGCTCGTTTGCATTCATCTTTCGTTTAACGTTTAAACAATTTATAAATAATCACCATTATTCATAAAAGTTTCCTTAGTGATCTACGAATATATTTCATTAGTGAGACTTTATAGATTCAGGTATATCCGTCACAAAATCTAATTTCGTGTCCATAATTTACCCACCCATAAATTATGACGACCACAGATAAACTAGCTGAATCATACAGGTCGAGGTCATTGCATACGTATAATCCCTCCGTCACAGGTATCCGGATATTCCCAGAGATATAGATGTAAACGTCAAATCTCTATAGGTATTATCCCGTCGACGATTCTATTAGCAATCTATAAATAAAATTTGGAACTCATTTCCGAAGTATACTATGGCCATAGATTTAACTGATTGCTAATCACATATGGACTACCTTTGCTCTGTACACAGAACTGACGGATCCTATCTTGACACACACAGGATATCCTAAGGATCGGTCCACACCCAACGAACAGGCGGAGGTCTGATCTGAATAGATCGGTGACGTGACTGCCATCTAAGTGTGGAGGATGTCTCATACATCCACAGTGGTGTCTCAAGTCAAAGGAACACTATGCTACTCAACCCGAGAAGATTCTTATTGACGTTGGTGTACCATCCATTAAGAATCTTTGGTGAGTCGTTCAGTGTTTATCCACTATAAACACCTACACGTCTATATGAGTCTCCCAAGACTCATGGTTCACTGGGATAAATCATCGGACCAAGTCTCGATATATGACATGTACTGGTCTCAGCCGATTTGACTAACGGACCCGTGTTAGTAAATCTTGACCATGAACTGTATTTGATAATATACATTTAGCAGTGACACTTCCCAATGTCAATTACAAACTAACTTTGTAACTGTGTCCTGCATTATATATTATCGGGCCTTTGTCTAATATATACATATCACTAAACCACATTTAGTTTCAATTTAATAGTAATTAGATCAAATACGTATATAAAAACAAGAGGTGCAACCATAAATAAGTAATATTATGGAAAAAATGAATTGTTCGTATTCATGAATCAGACATTAATACAGTCCGGATTGACGCTCTGAGCACCAACCCAACAATTTCTCCCACTTGCTCTTGTTCCAATCCACGGTATCATATACACATATCAATGTGTATTGTATACTCATGGCTCTCAAAAGCTCACCTAACACTTAAGAGGTAGGCAACAAAAATTAGGTCTGCTATAACATATTGAGTTTGTCAAACAAACCCAATCGTTTCTCATAGCCAGCATCATTCATATTTTGTAGAATCTAAATTATACATTAACATGACTCTGATGCTACATCAGTATTATGCTACAGTTGTCCAAGTATTTAGGGATCAAATCTAAAATACTATGCAGACAACCGCAAGCACAACACCAATCCAAAACTTCTAATTTATAAGGTCACTATATAACTTCATAAGTCGATACTTCATAAGTTGCATCTAATTCCACTCAAAAAGTAGAATCCTCTGTGACACTCTCACTGCATCTTTTCTGACTCTTTATGACGTAGACAGTCTAACGTCATAATTAGACTCAAAACTAATCTGACCCAAATGATTACAGACTAAATGCTCTATGAATTAATAAACTCGTTCTTAATATCTCATAGATCACAAAGAACGTGTTTCACGATTCATCCTATGGTCTATAGGATATCAAAATAACTCGTAACAATTACGATTAAATCGATATCTTTAATCGCACACAATAATGTAATTATTTTGTCATCATCAAATGATACATAAGATTGATTAGAAATTCTAATCAATATCTCATTCGAAAAAGGAGTCATCCTTTACGAAAGATGAATTCTATATTTAAGACACACATTAACTGTCAAGCAGTTATACTAACTGTCATACAGATAGTCTTATTGTGTCCTTTATTAGATCATATCTAATGCACGAATAATATGAGTATCTCACAAGTCTCTTAGTTTTATATCTTATATAAAACTTTATATCAAATATAACAGAGACTACTCCCACTGCTTTCACGGAGTAAAGAAGACTTAGGTAAACCTTTTACCTCACAAACATCTCATTATTATTATAATAATGATAATGTTGTTAGGATATATAACACTAGAAAGTAATTTGTACGCTCTCACTAACCCTTCAATTATATATGTATTCTCTATACTTTGACAAGATCAGACAATCTGACTGATGTCAAAAATAGAGAACACAGATTTCCGGAAGACTTATCCGAGTCTACAATAGGCTCTATAAGCTAGCACACTAAACTGCAATCTCAGCAGAACACAAACTCTAGTGCCATTCCAGAACGAACTCTTCAAATGAAGAAATCACAACTGATCTCTTATCTGAATAAGTCATTCAAAAATGTTACTTTGCATTCTTTAGCTAAAATATACAGTTTAATATCAACATTAACCAATATATCTTTAATTGTTCAATTAGTGTGACTAGAGACAAGTTTCCTCAGAATCTACAATAGATTGCTGAGTATAACTTTTCTCACTGTCATACTATAAATGTCAAATCTTTAATAAGCTCACACTACTTTTCCTGCGCAAACAATTAGCACAAATCATGAACTAATTCATAATTAAAGCTTAATCAAGTTCAAAACTTGATCGTAGTAAGCTATGAACAATCTTAGATCTATGGTTCAATGGTGAGCTTCCAGAATCGATATCAAATATCGCTTTCATTATAAGTTATGGGATAATTTTCTTCAATAAGAAAACAACAGAACCATTAAGTATCAAATACTCGTAAATGATTATGGTATCCTATTGGACTTGTACGAAAGATGTATAAGGGTTGTTTCATTTTATTAATTACGTAGTTCCATTTATAATTTATCATTCTCACATTTGACTTCAATAAGTCAAGTCTTTTCTAAAATGGTTAACATCTGATGTTACACACCAAGTAATAAAACAACTTAGGATCGTAGGAAAGATATTCTATCAAATAGAATACAATATTCTATAAAATAGAATAAATGATAAACTTTTACTTATACCTCCAAGGTGTAAGTAATTTCCATTATATAACTATTATATAAAAGAAAGATTCAAATCTCAAACTTTTCAAGATTCAGATTTTCTACCTATACATATCATATATGTAACTATAGAAATTAATGGAACCTAAATTAAAAAGACGAACTAGTGTTACTGGAGCATATCCCCAAGAGTATTGAAACTAATTCGATAACATTCAATATCAAACGAATCAAATCATATAAGATTCGACTGCTCCCACTACTCAATTCCATCAAGATGGAATCTTGGAAGAATAATATTGAATAAGAATCATATTCACTGAATAACCTTACACTACAAGAAAAATGCCAAATAGCGATGGAAAAATTCGTAGCTAATTCGTCGCTAATTGACCATTAGCGACGGAAAAATTCCCTCTCTATTTTGTTGGTCGCAAAAAAAATAGCGACGGAAATATACCATCCGTCGCTAAAGTTAGCGACGGATGGAAATTCCGTCTCTATATAGCGACGAATTTCCGTCTCTAATTAGCGACGGTTAGTATTCCGTCGCTAAATAGCAACGAAAAATTTCGTTTCTATTTAGAGACGGAATTTCCATCCGTCGCTATTTAGCGACGGAAATTCCGTTTCTATAAATTTTTTGAAAAAAAAAAAATTAAAAAAAAAATTTTAAATTTTTAGAGAGGCGGGAAATTTAAAATTTTAAAAATATTTAGCGATAGAATATTTCTGTCGCTATTCCGTAGCTATAATTTTTTTTTTAAAAATTTAAAATTTTAAAGAAGCGGGAAATTTAAAATTTTAAAAATTTAAAATTTTGCAAATATTTAGCGACGGAATATTTCCGTAGCTATTCCGTAGCTATACATTTTTTTTTGAAAAACAAATTAAAAACGAAAATTTTAAAATTTTAGAGAGGCGGAAAATTTAAAATTTTAAAAATATATGAAACTTTTAAAATTTTAGAAATGAAAAAATTTAAAATTTTAGAAAGGAAAATATTTTTAAATTGTAGAGAGGTGGAAAATTTTATAATTATATAGATATGAAAAATTTATAAATTGTAGAGATATGAAATTTTTAAATTTTAGATAAGGGAAAATTTTAAAAATTTTGAATGGTATAAAATTTTAAAAAAGTTGATTTTTTTAATTGTTATATATACATCTTCAATTATACAAGATACCGTAATGTCCACCGCGAGCTTCGACACACCACCATACATTTACGAAATGTCCACCGTTTGTTTCTTAAGAAATTTTAAAAGAGGGATAAGAAAAATGAGAGATTGATAATGAGAGTTCAGGTAATGAAAAAATTAATGATATATGAAATTGAGTAAGAAAATTTTGGATGGTGTATTTGAGTTGAGAGTTAAAAAGATTATGATGTATATATAGAGGAAAAAAATAAGAGAAGCGGGAAGATTTGTAAATTTTGTAGACATTTGAAATTTTCATAGGGCGGGAAATTTTTTGAAATTTGACGAAAATTAGCGACGAAATAGATATTCCATTTCTATTTAGCGATGGAAAATCCGTCTCTATTTTTCTTTAAAAAAAAATGGCGCTGAAAGGAATAATTTTGGGGGGATTGAAAATTTTAAAAATTAGCGACGGAATAGAAATAGAACAATTCCGTTTCTAATTAACAAAAAAATAAAAATAAAATTTAAAATCAGCGACGAAATTGAAATTCTGTTTCTAATTAGAGACGGAACTGAAATTCTGTTTCTAATTAGAGACGTAATTTGAATTCTGTTTCTAATTAGCGACGGATTAGCGACGGAAAAATTCCGTTTCTAATTAACAAAAAAATTTAAAATAAAAATAAAATTTAAGATTAGAAACGGAATTGAAATTCCGTTTCTAATTAGCGACGGAATTTAAATTCCGTTTCTAATTAGCGACGGAACAATTTCGTTTCTAATTGACAAAAAAATTAAAATAAAAATAAAAATTTAAAATCAGCGACGAAATTGAAATTCTGTTTCTAATTAGAGACGGAACTGAAATTCTGTTTCTAATTAGAGACGTAATTTGAATTCTGTTTCTAATTAGCGACGGATTAGCGACGGAAAAATTCCGTTTCTAATTAACAAAAAAATTTAAAATAAAAATAAAATTTAAGATTAGAAACGGAATTGAAATTCCGTTTCTAATTAGCGACGGAATTTAAATTCCGTTTCTAATTAGCGACGGAACAATTTCGTTTCTAATTGACAAAAAAATTAAAATAAAAATAAAATTTAAAATTAGCGATAGAATTGAAATTATGTTTCTAATTAGAGACGGAATTTGAATTCCGTTTCTAATTAGCGACGGAAAAATTCCGTTTCTAGACAAAATTAGCGACAAAATAGTAATCTGTTTCTAATTAGCGACGAAATTTCAATTCCGTTTCTAATTTGCGACGAAACAATTTCGTTTCTAATTAACAAAAAAAATAAATAAAATTTTAAATTAGCGACAGAATTGAAATTCATTTTCTAATTAGAGACGGAATTTGAATTCCATTTCTAATTAGAGACGAAATTTGAATTCCGTTTCTAAAAAAACTTAACGACGGAATAGTAATCCGTCTCTAATTAGCGACGGATTTTCATTTCCGTCTCTAATTTAGAGATGGAATTTTTTTGTCGCTAAATTCCGTCCCTAATTTCATTATCCGTTTCAATTCCGTCGTTAAATTTTGAAACGAAATATTCCGTCTCTAAATTCCGTCGCTAAAACTGTAATTTCTTGTAGTGTTAGAACTAATTGCTTTAAATTCATATGTTTGACCGTATCAAAGATCTTTGAACAGTTCAAAGATATGTAATGAATTTTAAGGATAGAGTTCTCAAAAAACTTCAGATTGAATATATTTGAACAAGTCAAAAATGTTTAATCTACGTTTCATCAGAACAGATTGAAAGTTCTTGATACTTTCAAGACGTTCAATATGTGTTCCTTCAGAAACACGTAACTAAGTTATGATAATTCATAAACTAAGTTACGAAGTAAAGAAAACTACCTTAAACAATTACAATTCATTAAACTACATACATCTAATGTATGAGTTTAATAAATCTGGTGGTCCAATGACAAATCATTGGTTAAACGAGATTTTAATCACCTTTCCGAATACAATATTCATTAAATGGATAAGGATATGTGGTGTGATCTCATATCAAACTATCATTTACCATACAGAATAAGCATCCAATGCTTAAGTGATAAAATCTCATAAAGCACCGTTCTAAATTATTTACTTTACCGAATAATTTTTCTTAATGTTTATCTCTACGCCAATGACACTACTAGTTATATTTAAAATATATAACAATTGTTAATAATGAACAAGTAACTTTCCAATAGTTACAAGTTCTGATATCAAATATCAAAACAGTCATTAACTAATATTTTATATAACTAGACGGGAGATCTGGTATCCAATATCTATGGTTGTCGTATTCCGAAAATTGATATTTTCTATACACAACTATACACATCTCCTTTATTTGGCTTTACTATTTGCCTTCAACTATTCACAAAAATTGTAAATAATTGATTAGCAAATTGTGTCAGACACATTGCCTCTAAAGGTCATTAAAGATAAGAAACGCCATTACTAGATAAGCAAATACCTAATGGGGCTTTCTTAATGCCAGTCAAGAATCTCGAGACATGAACTAATTCAAGTCAATTCTTACTGCATAAGAAACTATTCTCTCTAAAGTATTATATCCTAAAAGGGATATCTATCTAGATTATCTATCATGACTTAGAAACTAAGCCATCAACCATCTTGATTTTTCAAGAAAATAGGAACAACAGTTCCCGATGGTTTAGACCAATCTAATAATATCCCAGTCTAGTAGTATCTAGAACCTATTCTAGAATAACTGCAACCAAGAGTCAAGTCAGATAACATATCGAAATATGTGTGCAGTAAATAAAAGTTCTATTCTATATAAACAATAGAATAAGGAAACAAACAAACGTCAATTTCCATAATAATACACACTGCCTAAGTTATGGAATATTTTAAACTTAGCAGTGCCTCCCATTATTTTACGTAATACCGTAATCCCCAACGGAAAAACGAGAATTCAATAATTAAATCGAATTCCATAATGGGAAGAGGACCCCATGAATATATTTCAGCTCACAGCAGAGGCACGGTCTCGCCTACGTATATTCATCAGGTAGACAACTCATTTGTCAATCACTCACTAGTGACTCCTGGGTTTCCGGTCTTGGTCATTTCTCATTGTGACTGCTAAGGTAGGCCCACAAGGAGACGTACCAAGCTTAAACTCGTCAATGATAAACTCAAGCTACTTGCGTAACCTTGACAGCTAGGGCACGTTCAGGATTCCGCTTTTGCTTGAATTTATCTAGTATCTAATATGCATTCGGCATAAATAAATCTCTATCGGCTACACCCTCACAGCAGAGGCACGGTCTCAGATGTAGTCATGGAAAAATATTCATAAACCGTATTGACAAGACGGACAAAGAAATAAGTATTCCAAATACCAGTTACTTTAAAACCTTATTAAGCGGGGATATTCCATAAAGTGTCATATACTTTAAATCTAATCAATTTAAATGAAAGCATGCATGTATCAAGTAAAGACAAGAACAAACATTAGATTTTAAAGGGCTAATCATATCGGGGTGTCCAGAATCAGACTCGCTCTGATACTATTTTGATGGGGTTTTATGGCGGAATACCGGTAACGCAGCGGAATCGCGAAAAATCAAAATTTTCTGATTTCAAAATTTTTTCTCGGATCAATTAAATAAACTTATTTATTTAATTATCCAATTATCAAATTCTAAAAAATTACATAAGAAATCATATTTCTTGGTAATTACCGAATTGCCCCATAACTTTGTAAATTGATCATTTTAGTCAAAAAATTATCAAATATAATTTTGAATGATTCTAAATCATTTCTAAAATGTTTTTCAACACATCTAATGCATCAAAATCAGATTTCACACAAATCCCCAATTTTTGAGCTAATTGCCGTGAACCCGAAATTTTCCAATTAATTGCAATTTGGTCCCTTTTGTTCAAAACAAGCCAAGATCAAATCCAATCAACCTAAAATTTTGTATGCATCATATTCATACCATAATACATCACATATATGAAAAACCCCAAATTTGGAGTGGGTTATGAACCCTAATTTTTCAATTTCATCAAATTGAGCAATTTTACTAAATCTTTAAAATCTAACACTTTAATCCATTCAATACTTCACCAATCTAGCCGCACCACGTTGAAACAACTCTAGAACAATTCTAGGTCACCAAGGAGTGGCTTACCAACTCTAGAATGGCAACTTGATTTTCCAAAAAATCAAAAGAAAATCTTTGAAACAATTTCAAGCTTACTTACATGCATCAATCTTTCATCAAAGTTCACAAACTATAAGAAGAGAGACAACACCAAAGCAACACAAAAGGATGCTAAGCATGTTAGAAACAATTTTCATGTTGAAGACTTTGAAGAAAGACTTACAAAAACATGATTTTTCCAAGCTTTCTTCTTTAGGCCTTCAAGCTTTTCTCTCATCTTCTTTTATGTTTATTTTGTATCTAATGAAATTTTTAAACCCTAAAAGATGAAACAAAACAATATATACCTTCACCAAAAAGCCCTTGGCCAAAAATTATGTATATAAAATATCTAGATATTATTTTGTTTCATTTAAAGTTACTTTAATCAACTTGCAAATTTTATCATTACACATTTAATAAAAATTCATAAGTCAACAAAAGCAACTTAAAAAATATAACAATTATATTTAGAAAAGGGTGTTGGCCGAATTTCAAATTTGTAAAGGAAAAAGATATTTTCATTTTAAACAATTTAATCAAATATCAAAAGAAGTCAAAACCATTTTGACAACTTTTTCCTTTAATGTAAAGTCAAGCATTTACACTTATAATCATTTCCTAACTTTATCATTTGGTGAGATATTTATATTTTAATTATATTAATCATTTAACAATTTAACAATTAAATAATTAATTAAATACAAATATCTCAAATATATGTATTATATTTACTTTAAATATCTCAAATACATATATTAATGACATATGTCAAATACCTTTATTTGACAATTTATTAATGTGTATTTAATAATATTATATATTAAATACAAATACACATTAATTAAGAAATGACGGTTCGGCCCATTTGCATGCATCTTTCGTTTAACATTTAAACGATTTATAAATAATCACCATTATTCATAAAAGTTGCCCTAGTGCTCTACGAGTATATTTCATTAGTGAGACTCTCTAGATTAAGGTATATCGGTCACAAAATCTAATTTTGTGTCCATAATTTACCTACCCATAAATTATGACGACCACAGATAAACTAGTTGAATCATACATGTCGAGGTCATTGCATACGTATAATCCCTCCGTCATAGGTATCCGAATATTCCCAGAGATATAGATTTAAACGTCAAATCTCTATAGGTATTATCTCGTCGACGATTCTATTAGCAATCTATAAATAACATTCGGAACTCATTTCCGAAGTATACTATGGCCATAGATTTAACTGATTGCTAATCTCATATGGACTACCTATGCTCTGTACACAAAACTGACGGATCCTATCTTGACACACACATGATATCCTAAGGATTGGTCCACACCCAACGAACAGGCGGAGGTCTGATTTGAATAGATCGGTGACGTGACTGCCATCTAAGTGTGGAGGATGTCTCATACATCCACAGTGGTGTCTCAAGTCGAAGGACCACTATGCTACTCAACCCGAGAAGATTCTTATTGACGTTGGTGTACCATCCATTAAGAATCTTCGGTGAGTCGTTCAGTGTTTATCCACTATAAACACCTACACGTCTATATGAGTCTCCCAAGACTCATGGTTCATTGGGATAAACCATCGGACCAAGTCTCGATATATGACATGTACTGGTCTCAGCCGATTTGACTAACGGACCTGTGTTAGTAAATCTTGACCAGGAACTGTATTTGATAATATACATTTAGCAGTGTCACTTCCCAATGTCAATTACAAACTAACTTTGTAACTGTGTACTGCATTATATATTATAGGGCCTTTGTCTAATATATACATATCACTAAACCACATTTAATTTCAATTTAATAGTAATTAGATCGAATACGTATATAACAACAAGATGTGCAACCATAAATAAGTAATATTATGGAAAAAAGGAATTGTTCGTATTCATGAATCAGACATAAATAAGGTCCGGATTGGCGCTCTGAGCACCAACCCCAACAATTAAATATTGGTATGATTAGGAGTGTAAATGTAATATTCAGAAATTCGGAAACTCTTTAGGAAGGATTTAGTATTGCAGATTGAGTCTCAGAATGAGAAAATGACAGAGAATAAAAATTTAATTGTCGAAATATAGCTCAAAATATTTTAAAATAGAGATTTGATGTATTGAAAATTACGTGACATGGAAGAACCGCATACATGATTTACGTATATTAATTTATACAGAGAAATTTTGTTATTTTAGTTATAAAAATAGAAAGCAAACTCAGATTGAGGTGATTTTTAAACCATCGAACTCGTTTTTCAAAGACGATCAACTTTTGTGTTGATCACTTTTCAAAATTTATTATAGAAGTGCTTCCAAAATGCTAATTTCTGAGAAAACCCCATGGCGGGGGACTAGCAGCAATTTGACGGGGGTCAAAACGTAATTTCTAAATCTTTTCTATATATACCCTTAAGTTTCTAAAATTTCAGAAAAATCAAAAGATTCCCAAAACCCCTTACTCGACCCCCCTCCCCAAATTCATTTTTATGTAGACCTAATCGTGTCGGCGGCTAGCCGGCCATCGCTGGCCTGCGCGACGGCCCATAAGGGTGCGCATGCCACCCCTTCATCTTGTGATGGCCGGCGGCAGCCCTAGAACGCCGGAAAATGAAAAAAAGAGAGATTTATGTGTGTGGCTTCAACTTTCTGATCCCAACTCATCGTTTCATTTCACGGCCTGAGCCACCGCTAAATCAAAGCTCTCGGAGAGTACTACAAGTTGGCGATGATTGAACTCGCCAGAACGCCAATAGAAGTGGGTTTCGCGTTTATTTGTTTTTGAATGTGATGTTAGATATGAGTTACATAAGATGATATGATAATGTTTAGATGAATTCGGGTACGTTCGGAGGGTTCAAGACCCTTCCATAGTATTTGCGGAAATGTTTTTGGAAGATTTTCCAAAAACACGTAAACATAGAATTTAAGTTATCTATTTAGTCTTGGAATGATATGTTATGAGGTATTATATATATCTGATAGGTTTTGGGAGGTAGAGGATAGATCTGAAAGGTTCCAGATCTCTTTGTATTGATTTCAGACTTTTCGAAAGATTTTTGGGTTTTATATCGAAAAATGAATTTGACGCTATGGATTTATAGTATAAGATGTTTTAAGATTAATGAAACTGAAATAACTGAAAACAGATTTAATTTGTGTTTTCCCAGAAAGTTGGGGAGTTTATATTATCAATTAGTTTTTCGTGATTAACAACCCTAACATTCTGTATTTTGTGTTATAGATGGGGAAAAAGAAAAGATAGCATGGACCCCGAGTAAGTACCTCACTGTGAACTTGACTTAGGTAGACAAAGTACGATAGCTGATTGTGTGTTTATATACATATATAGATATGTGTATAGATTGCAGACTCATAAAAATATATAACAATAGTTATGGAGTCTTATAAAGTATGAAATGAGATTTTCTAGAGGTACAATCAATGAGATTCGTAAATAGCACGTTTAGAAACAGATTGTCTGAAAGTATGCATATTGTCGAGTTTCTAAATAGCAAGCTATAAGAGGAACATATACAAAATTGACTCTTGACTTCCAGTTATTGATGTACCAGCATCCGTTTGTGTCTTTGAAAACCCCGATGTCACAGTGATGCATATCCTGGTATTAAGGATTAGAAATAGATACAGCTGATGTTTCAGTAGTTTGATTTTTAAGGGGTATAGTTAGTAACTTATGTAGTCAAATTTCACACCGGAATTATGTTTCCCAGTGATGCGTCTGATAACTATTTGGTGATGACATTACGTTTGATCGATTCTGTTTGATATATCGTTATGTTTAAGTTTTAATAAGTTAGTTTTAACATGAAAAGTTAAGTATAAGTTGTCGTTTCATTTTCAAAGTTAAGCATATCTTTAAGTAGAACATGTTTTTAGTACTCGAGATGTAAAAGTTTTGTAAAATAGTTTTAATGAAGTTTTCCAGGCTTCAGCTTAGTTTTTGGGTCGAAACAGTTTTGATTTGAGTGTGGATCCAGTTGTATGAAATGTGTTGATATGTTTGATAACACGTGCAAGCATTTTTCATATGGATGTGTTTGTTGAAATGGGGAACGGGCCCACTTTGAATGTATTTGATGATTGCTGTCACTAGGTTGTGATTGACTGTGGTTGACTGTGTTGATGTGTATATGGATAATGGCATTGCATTGCATCATATCGCATGACTTACATATTCATATGGTTGCTATGATGATGCATATGTTTTTTTTTACATACCTAGAGAGAGACACAATACACATGGACAAATACAGATCTAGGACAAGGATGACGCCGATATGTAACACCCCTGGATCCTAGTTACAGTAACATGGACAGATATAGATCCATGACCAGGGGGACGGTGATACGTAACGCCACTGGATCCTAGTTATAGTGACATGGACATATACAGATTCAGGGCTAGGGGGACGATACGTAACATCCATAGACTCCAATTCAGATCCAGATTCGAGACTAGGGGACGGTGATACGTAACGCCCCTAGATATCAGCCTTAGTGTCATTGAGGACGGCGATACGTAACGCCCTATGGCACTAGTTAGGTGTTTAGGGGGACGACGATATCCAACGCCCATAAACATCAGATTTTACAGAGGATTTCAGACAAGTTATTATGGGGACGACGATATGTAACGCCCTTAATCACTAATTTATTACAATGACTTTTAAAGTTTTTAGATAAAAGAATTTTTAGAAAGTTTTATGTGATTTCTAACTATAGAGATTCAAAAGTTTACACAAGAGTTTTATAGTTTTATAGAGTATGTTAGTTTTGATTTCACTAGTTATGGAATCTGTTGATTTGAAATTAATTTCGTCATTTTTATGGAGATTTGCATACCGATCATTCTGCATAACTGTTTACTTTTATAAAAGAATTGATTTCCAACATATTACCAAATTGGAATTTCATGTATTGTATTTTGACACTACTTAATCTTTTATATCATCATAGATTCTGAATTCGATTTTACTCGCAGCTGGCTTTGATATTTTCTAATATATGAGATTTCTTGTTTTACAAATTTGTACAGTTTTCAGAGTTTGTATTAAAGTTTTATGATTTTCAGATATAGAAATTCTAGATTTTGCAAATAGCTTGCCCTACGGGACAAGGTGCAGTTGTTACTCTATCCTAATGTGATTCCAGAATTTGGACCCTGCATAGTTGGTTTCCCTAACTAGAGGAGATATTTTCTTTGATATGGAAGTTCAGTTATATCTAATTTGGATTCAATGATTAAGACGATAGTATGCTATAAGTATGTAGTATGTATAAATTATATGTTGAGATGCATGGTTGATTTGTGATATTAATGCAAAGGTTAAGTGTTGGGTGCTTACAATATTTAGAATGCAGTTTATGAGGATTCCAATGGATGGAATCAAGCGCCAGTATCTTATATTGTATAGAGGTCCAAGGTTTCAGCTCAGTGTTTCAGTAAAAGTTTTACAACTCATAGTTATCCAATGCTTACGTTTTAGCTCACGTAATCCATATGAAGTAACAAGCCATAGTTTAAGCTGAAAAAACCATCATGGATTTGAGATGGTCTTAGCGACGAGTTTGGGTTGCTTGGTAGGTAATAAGTTAATTTCGGTTTAGGAGAAATTTAATGTCGCTAGTATGTAAAGTATAGCTATAGTACAGAACAAAGAGTACGTATACGGTTGAGGATTTCCGGATATATATAGGAGAGATGCCAGAATTTCGTAGATATGTAGTATAATGTGGAATCGAGAAGATAAGTTTACTATAATGTTTCATTCAGTACAGTGAGTGAGTTATCAAGGTATAATATACATAAACGGCCATCAGATAGAGATGAGATTTACAAGTTTGTGTATATTTACATATATTTGATTACTATTTATATTCATATAGTTACTTGATATATTTACATAAGACGTGAGTTACTTACTGAGTTTATAGCTCACACCCCAAAGTTTGATAGTTTTACAAGTTCACATTGGACTTTAGGAGCCAGTAGAGTACTAGAGACGTCATGAAGAAAGCGGATCACCCCAGATGCATTCATGATGGTCTTGAGTCGTTGCGTAATCCTGGGATGTGTAATGGGCTCCCACAACCATAGTTTTATTCACTTGTAACATGTGTATAAGTTTAAACGTGTTGAGCACATAGTTATTTGTAGTTATTTATTTAATATCAGGTCGGAGGCCTATTTGCATAAGAATTGAGATTGGTCGCTTTTGAATTTAGTTACAGGTCACCTCAAGGTGCTGAAATTTGATCCAGGTTGCATGATTTTTAGCATATGTCATGCCGAAATTTTAGTAGCATCAGAGGCTTAATGTAATATCTCAAATATTTTTCAAAACGGTTTTTGAAGATTTCTAAATTGATGTTCACAGTTTGGAACTGAATGATATTCAGAAATAAGACTTTATGTGTTGGAAAATAGGTTGGAATATTTTTAAATGAAGTTTTATCACATTGGAAAATGTGTGGTTTCGAGAACCAGTTACTCGATTTCTGATTATATCATTATACGCGTAAAATTTTCTTATCTCGGCTATAAAAATAGCACATGAACTCCGATTGAGCTGATTCTTAAACCATTGGACTCTTTTTCCGAGATGAACAACTTTGGTGTTGAAAATATTTCGAAATATGCATCAGAAGGGCTTCAAACATACAAATTTCGTGAAAGCCCGATGATATGGGCCTGATTGCAATTTTTGGGGGGTCTGAGCGTAAATTTCAAAACCTTATCTATAAATACCCCCATGGTTTTCTTAAATCACGAAAATAAAAAAAGAAAACAAATCTCCCAATTTGACCCCCACCCCAAAATACGTTCTTAGAGCTGCTGGTCACGTCGGGGGCTTTCCATTTTAGTGATGACAGAGATTGACATATTTCAGACTATCAACATCATAAGAGCACTATGATTATATGTCACTTCTGACTGTGACGATGGATATATTGTTGGTATAAAAGTGTATGTTCGTTATAAGAGTACGTGTGTAAGTTTATGCTTAGTCATGGATCTTTTGAGTATTGTGATGGTTATATATGATGTGTTGTCAGCATACACAGTTGCATATATGACTGGATATGTACGTATGTAAACTTTGATGTTGATATCGTTTATTATATGATATGAAATGACATGATGTGAAATGAATGAGGTCTGTTTTGTATCGTGGGTGGAATAAATTGTATGAAATTCGTGTTAAGTTTCCATTTTGATATTGTATTTGATTGTGTGTAAAGAACATGTGTTATGTTCCTCGTTTCAGATGATGTATGTGATTGGCTGTATAGAATCCGTGTTTGACTTTCTTATTCTATTGATGGATGATTTTGAAATGGTTTGAGCGTGTTCCTATGAATGAGTGTGAATTGTTATGATAAGTTTGATGTGTTTTTGGTATAAAATATTTGATTCGATGTGTTTTGTTTTGAAATAGCATAGTTTGTATTGATGTATGAAATATGAAACTTTTGATAAGGTGTAAAGTGGGATAACTTGTGAATGCGGATAAGATTGTAATGTACGTACCTTCGATTCTGAAGGACCAGACATAAGGAAGGAGAAATTTCGAGGACGAAATTTTTATAAGGATGGGAGAATGTAATATCCCGAATATTTTTCGGAAGGGTTCTGGAAGATTTACGAATTGAAGTTTATAATTTGAAACTGAATGATAGTCGTAAATAAGAATTATGTGTAGGACAACAGGTTGGAATATTTTTAAGTGAAATTTTATTACATTGGAAAACGTGTGGTTTCGAGAATCGGTTACGCGATTTCTAATTATATTGTTATACGCGTAAAACTTTCTTGTCTCGGCTATAAAAATAGTAAACGAATACTGATTGAGCTGATTCGTAAATCATTGGACTCGTTTTTCTAAGACGAATAACTTTCATGTTGAACACTTTTCGAAATTTATATTAGAAAGGCTTCAAAAATATAAAATTCTGTGAAAGCCACATGATAGGGGCCTGATTGCAAATTCCAGGGGTCTGAACGTTATTTTTTTAAAATTTTTCTATAAATTCCCCAAGGTTTTCTTAAATAAAAAAAAATGATAAATACCCAAATCTCAATTCGACCCCAACCCCCAAAATATGTTTTTAGAGCTGCTAGTCACACCGGTGGCCTACCAGCCACCGCGACCAACCAGAGGGGGGTGTACCGGCCACCCCTCCACCTTGTGGTGGCCGGCAGCAGCTCCGAATCCCCAGAAAATGGCTGCATGAGAGAGAGAAACTCGCGGGTTGGGTTCCTTGATCCCGGCTCATTGCTTCATTTCACGGCCTGAGCCACCGACCAAATCGAAGCTCTCAGAGAGTACTACTAGTTGGCGATGATGGATTTTCCATTCCATCATAATTCTTCGAATAGTGACCTGCGGTAAACAATAGCTCTGATTAGAATTCTGTTTATTCCAACATGTCTGTGGGATCGTTTGGAGTCCGTATATGCGCTCGAAATCTCGATAAGTCCTCCCAGTAAAAATCCGCAAATTTCAAGTTTATTATTCAATGTTCATATATATCCAGTAGCTTCGTAGAGTAGAATATTGATATAAATTGAATTTTCTGAGTATTAGTATATTGAATATGTGCATTTGGTAGAATCCGAGTAAAAACGAAACGAGTTTGGTCGATCCGATAGAATATGCAAGTTTTCGATAAAAGTGGATTTTTTGGGTAAAATGACGTGTTTTGATTTTAATGATCTTTATGAGCTATAAATGATATTACGAAAATGTTTAGTTAAATCCGGGAAGTTTCAGAGGGTTCGGGACCCATCCGTAGCGTTTGCAGAAACGTTTTGGAAGATTTTTCAAAATACGTAAACTGAAAATTTAAGTTACCTGACCACTTAGGTTAGTTTATAATGATGTTTTAAGATTACTGAAACTGAAATCATTGAAATCAGATTTAATTTGGTTGTCTCGGGAAGATCCATAAGTTTTCATAGTAAAGTCAATAATACTATAAGGTTACAATTCTGACGAAATTTCGCCATTTGATTTGGCAGACTTGGCTAGGATCTGGAGCGTTCGCAAAGCTAGGTAAGTAACTCATGCGATGAGTGCTTGAATAATTGATTGGTGATAGGATAAGATGAGAATATATAAGAGATATTCTTGAGAACAAAGTTTGAGGTTACGCAGGTTAAGATAATCAACCACCAGAGGTATGGAACTTTGTTATTAATATGATATGGAGTGAAATATGAAATGATTTTATTGTTTATGCGTATGTATGAAAGTACGTAAGGGTATGAATCTGTAATGATATGAATGCGTGTATGTAAAGGAATATGTCAATGTATAAGTATATGAACATATATTAGTAAATGCATATGATGTTAAGATATGTATAGGTTGGATATAAGGGTGGCAATTTGGGTCAGGATTCATTTATTCATTCGATTTGATTCGTTTTAAAGCGAATACGGGTTTAAAAAAATGGATTCGTTTAATAAATGGGTCAATTCGATTCGATTCGTTTATTAAACGAATCGAATACGAATTTAAGCTCATTGATTCGTTTATTCATTTAGGATTCATTTTATTATTTTTATTTACTAGTTCTTGTTAATTTTCAATTAAGATTCAAGAAATTATAGCTAATTATCATAGAAAAAGTAATATTTTCGATATTTGGTGATGTATTTTTAGTAAATTTATTAATTACATATTTCATATGTATATATTTATAAAGAATTAATGTAAATCAAGTGTGGTAAATTATTTTATTAAATAATATCATTGACTAAACGAATAACGAATATTCATATTCGATTCGTTTAATAAACGAATCGAATATGAATCCTGATATTAGGATTCGTTTAATAAACGAATCGAATACGAATCCATCACATTTTGATTCGATTCGTTTAGGATTCGATACAAATTCAATTCGTTGATTCATTTTGCCACCCCTAGTTGGATATACGGAATTGGAAAATGAAGCAAATCATGATTTCTGAATTGGCTTTCATTTATGTAGGTGTATGAAATATGAATAAGTTGTTATTGACTTATACATGGTTAAATGTGATAATGAATGAGAGTAATTTAAGCATTTCTTGAATGGAATTTTTTAATTAATAAGCTTTGTATTAAAGGTTTCCAGATAGGAAATATGAAACTAAGTATGTTTGATCGATGAATGAAAGATATGAGGACTGTTAAAGTTATGACATTTGCATTCGTATTAATATGTATATTCATATGTTTGAAATATATGTATGTTTATGAATATTTGAATAATGTTTTAGAGTGATTGTCATGTTAAATTATAAAGGATAATAAAAGTTGATAAATCTAAACTTGTAACAATTTATTAATTCTGATAAACTGCTGATATGTTAGATTTGTTTGTTTGTTGCATATTTTTGACTTGTTTGTTGTAATTCTAGCATGTTTACTTACTGAGTTTTTAAAACTCACACCAAACCAGTTTGCTAGTTTTGTAGGTTGGCTTCCAGATTGGTCAACCATGACAGCTTTGGAAGTCATGATCGAGATGCGGATCACCCAAGCGGCAGTCACCCTCGCAAGTATCATGGGGAGAGTTTTAGAGATCTAGGATTTGTGATCAATATTTAATTTGTTGTGCTGAACACGCTGTTGTATATATATTAAGTAAATGTTTTGATTTATTATGATGTTGTGGGCACAGAGCCCTGAGTGTTGATAGATAATGTGGGCACGGAGCCTTTATGATATGATTTTGATGTGTTTTTGTATGGACCTGAGGTCTTTTTGTTTGTTTGATGCTTAGATTCTGTTTGATGCTGGACTGTAATCTAGGTTGTCCAATTTTAGGATACATCATGCCCTATTTTCTGGAAATTTGGAGGCTTATGGAGATGGGTTAATCATGTCTCCTACCGGTAGCATCCTGTCTCTGGCGGGTGTTACACTTATGGATGTGGGTTTTCCTTTCTCCTGCTGGTAGCATCCTGACTTAGGCGGGATGTTATAGTAAATCTGTAAATTCTGAATTTTATAGGTTAATAAGTAATATTTGAGAGTTTTAGGACTATATAGACATAATAGAAAAGTTTTGGGGTAAAATCATAATTTTAACAAAATTGAGAGACTTGGTCAT
The DNA here is from genome assembly GCA_019454045.1 of Zanthoxylum bungeanum. NCBI lineage: Eukaryota > Viridiplantae > Streptophyta > Magnoliopsida > Sapindales > Rutaceae > Zanthoxylum > Zanthoxylum bungeanum. Next base: position 28,976 of record SKCR01045708.1, on the reverse strand, counting down.
AATTTTAAACTTTCAGATCTTAACAAGGATATAGACATATATAAGACTTTTGTGTGGATTGAGGTTGTTGGACAATTATGACCCATAACATCACTATTTTGTAAAGGACATGGTGTTCTTGTACAAAATTAACTATGTGACAAATGAAATTGCTCTTTTATCATTTTGTAATTAGATTACTTGGATATATAAATGATAAAAATCCATATGATCAGTTCCGGATTAATAAGATATGAGACACATTAATCCATTAAATATTTGATCATTAAATATCCCTAGTCATAGTATTATCGAGACTGGACATCGATAATGCGGAATAGGCTAGTATTGTACTTGTGCGCGTTATGGAAGCTTAACGACATAGTTTAATCAGTTATAATGTACCTAGTTTGACTAGAAACATTATCTCTATATCTAGTTTAATCAGTTGCGGGTATACCTTTATGTTCCAGAACACTGGGTGTTTTGTTTATAAAGAAGATATTGAGATATACACATTAGATGTGAATAACAATATTTATATTTCGAATATAAATGAATCTCAAACATATTACATGACAAACAAAAGCTCAAAGTGAGTAAATCATATGAGACTTATTTATGACATTGTCATCTGGGACACATTAACAGGACTCGTATATCCACACTTTCGAAGAGTGGATACGTGGACGGATTTGATCCTAATTCATATGACCTATGCGAATCTTGTTTATTAGGCAAAGTGCTTAAAACGCCTTTTAGCGGTAAAAAGGTGTACGTGCCACCGAGTTGTTTACCCCTCGTTCATGGTGACGTATGTGGGCCTATGTCTAGCTAGGCTAGAGGTGGTTATAAAAATACTTCGTAACCTTTTACGGATGTTGCATCGTGACCGGCGTAAACACACACGTATAACGCAAGCGCACGTATCGTTCAAGTAGTATAAAAATATCGATCCCACGAGGACTTATTACCTAAGTTATTAATTTTATGAGGTTAAATGATTACTAGTATCTAACATGTTGTTTAATTGATTTGAAATAACAACGATTCTAAATTTAAAGACAAGTAAATAAATTTGTTCGAAAGTAGATTTTAAGAAAATTCAATATTAAAAACTATCTAGGGTTGTGATTTCTTTTAATATCATTTTAAAGATGAAGTTGTTATTATATAGTTGGGTAAAATATTGATTTATTAACCTGGAACACTAAATTATGTAAAAGCCTCTTCCGATGGTCAATTACAAATACCTAGTGTAATCCAATTGAACCATATGTCTATGTCAACCAAATTACCTAGATTCATTAAGATTAAGTTCCAATTATGGCTACCCCCGCCCGACAGGTATTCCTATCCTGTAAGGAAATCTATTAAATGGTTATCTATCCTCAAGGAAGATCGTGGGATATTGAGTCTGAGGTCTTAAACTTAAAATCCCTATGTCTAGTTCATTTTAAATTTACCTAATCAATTTTATTAATGGCCAGTTAATTAAAAAGTATTAAGATTAAGACTCAATAAATAAATCTTTATATTACCCAAACTATAATCTAACCCCTTATAAACCGGTGATATTAAAAGCCATCACAACCCCAGATAACTAATTTAGTTACGACACATAACTAGGGCTGATAAAATAAAAGACATAAAATACTGAAAAGTAATTGTGGTAAAGTAAATACTGAAAAGTAAACTACAATAAAATAAATGCTAAGGTAAAAGGAATTACTTTTACTACTACTAATTTAGATATCTCCCATAAAATAATGTATAAACTTGTGATATTATTACCAACCGACCAATCTGGCGGTATCCTGATTAAGTCAAATTAAATCCAACCAGCCATTAGGCGGTAATATTTGTCCATAATCAGCCATAAAGGCAGAACCAAAATAAAATTACCAACCGACCAATCTGGCGGTATCCTTGATTAGTCAGGTTTAAACCAGATTAAAATTAAATTACCAACCGACCAATATCGGTATCCTTTTTTAAGTCAAATTTTAAATAGTGAATATATATTTTTAAGGGAGATTAATCTAAATAGCAATAGTAAAAGAATTACCTTTCACCCTAGCTGGGGAAGTTACCTCCTCATGATGAATAGTAAAAACTATAAAAAGTAAGAAAGTAAATTACTATTATTACAAAACGTAATTAAAATTGTTACAAAACTAAAAACTAAAAATTAAAACGAAACTTAGAGAGAGAAGAACTCCCTATTTACATCAAAGAAATGAGAGAGAATGGTACAACAAAAACTGAAATCTCGAGCTCAATTCATAGGCGCGGGTAAGCTTCCAGCGTCGCGACGCCAAGGGCTTTGGCGTCGCTACGCCAGAACAGTGAATCGTGGCATGCTCTCGGCTTGACACGTTGCGAGGCGGCTAAGAGGATAAGGCGACACGTGGCGTGGCGGCTAAGAGCTCAATTATTATGCTGACGTGGCGATGACATGGCGCTGACGTGGCAAGGCGGCTGAGATCAATTGTCGGCACCGTAGGATTGCGACACATGTCAAGGCGTGATTGGCTGATGATGACGTGGCGTGTTGATTCGGTTGACCTTCTGACGTGGACGATGACATGGCATGACGCGTGGCAAATTTGACTCGTTGACCGATGACGTGGCGATGACATGGATGACACGTGGCACACGTGGCAATTGTGAGTGTCGGCACCGTAGGATGATGACACGTGGCACGGTGCACTTTAGCAGATCGGTTGTGATGGTGACACGTGTCACGGCGCATGTTAGCAAATTCAAACTTCTCAAATTCTGACCCGTTGACCCGGTGCACGTTAGCAGACTCCAGTGCATGTTAGGCGTCGCGACTCTGAAGGTCCTGGCGTCGCGACGCGGGAAATTACCAAAAAGACATTTTTTGCCAATTTTCACAGTTTTGCTCCAAATCACCTCCAGAATGTCCTGAAACTTTATTTATCTACAAAATAACACAAAACACATCAAAATATTAACAAGACTCAAGAAACTATACAAAATATTAGGTTAAATGAGTGGGAAATAGTGATAGATTTACCACTCATCACATCGCGTTATGGTTATGTATATCTTATGAAACACAAATTGGAAACTTTTGATAAATTTAAAGAGTTTCGACACGAAGTAGAAAAACAGACGGGTAAAAGTATTAAGATATTACGGTTGGACCATAGTGGAAAATACTTGAGCAATAAGTTTCTCGATTACTTGAAAGAGTATGGTATTCTTACACAGTGGACTCCTCCCGGAACACCTCAATTGAATGGTGTGTCCGTACGGAAAAACCGAACTTTGTTGGACATGGTAAGGTTAATAATAAGTCGCACCGAGCTACCAATTTCCTTCACAAGATACGCATTGAACAGTGCAATACTTATTTTGAATAAGGTTCCGACAAAGTCTGTTGGACAGACTCCATATGAAATATGGATAGGAAAGAAACCGGGTTTCTCATTCTTGAAGATTTGGGGATGTTGGGCATATAATTAATCGTTTGGATGGTACCAAACTAGAACCCAAATCGGACAAGTGCCCATTTGTAATTGGTTATCTTAGGGAAACCAATTCCACAACTCACAAGAGAACAAATAAATTTGTTGCTCTCCATGCGGTTTTCCTTGAAAAGGAATTCCTCTATGCAGTGGAAAGTGGGAGGAAAGTATAACTCGATGAAAATCAGAGTGATACTGTTCCTGGCATCGATCCCCTCACGGAACACGAACAGTTCATCAGGGATGGTATTGTTCCACAATCTTATACATACACAAGAACCGCGTAGGTCGGAGAGAGTCAGAAAACAACCTAAGAGGTATGGGTTTATGATCTCACCTCATGTAGATGTCAATCTTATTGAGGAAGACGAACGAACTACGTATGAGGAAACGATACAAGGTATCGACTCCGGTTTATGGTAAAGTGCCATGAAGTCCGAAATGGAGTCCATGTATACCAACCATGTTTGGACACTGGTTGATGTACCAGAAGGCATTGTGCCTATTGGTAGCAAATGGGTCTTCATGGTAAAGACAAACATGGATGGCAACATACAAACGTACAAAGCTAGGCTTGTAGCAAAAGAGTATCGTCATCAACATAGTGTCGATTACGATGAAACCTTTTACCTGTTGTCATGATTAAATCCATTCGGATAATGGTTACAAGTGCTGCATATTTATTTTATGAAATATGGCAACTGAACGTCAAAAACCTGTTTCCTTAACGGAACCTTTTGGAGGATGTTTATAATATCCTAACAGTTTTATCGTGCCGAAATATGCAAACAAGGTTTGCAAGTTAAATCGATCCATTTATGGATTGAAGCAAGCATTGTGTTCTTGGAACCAACATTTTGATGAGATCATAATGGTATATGGTTTCATTCAAAACAAAGATGATTCATGTGTATATAAGAAGGTTAGTGGGAGCGCACTAATATTGGATGTCCTATACATTGATGATGTATTATTTCTTGGAAATAACATTCTCATGTTAACAATCTGTGAAAGCTTGGCTTTCATTAAAATTCTCCTTGGAATACTTGGGAGATGCAACCTTTATTCTAGAAATAAGGATCTATTGGGACAGATCTAAAAATTATTGGCACTCTCCGAGAACTCGTACATTGAAAGACATGTACGCGACCTGATGTCTTATATGCTTTGAGCATATGGAGTCACAATCAGGCCGATCCATGTGATGATCACTGGATTGAAGTAAAGAACATCATTGAGTATCTTAAACGAACTAAAGATGCATTCTTAATCAATGGAGAAAGAGAACTTGAGGTAACTGGGTTCACCGTTGCAAGTTTCCGAACCGATAAAGATGACTTTGAGTCACAATAAGGGTACGTGATTTTGTTTGAACAACAGAACAGTGAGCTGGAAATCTTCCAAGCAAGATATTGTTGCCAATTCAACAAAAGCGGAATACATTGCTGCAGCTGAGGCAGCAAAAAAAGCATTTTGGATCTATAAAAATTCCTAATTGGATTAGGAGTAGTTCTGTTAGCAGTTGAGTTAGGCTACATCACAGGCTAAAGAATTACGGTCTGATCAACGATCCAAGTATGTACTTCGATGGTTTTATCTGATTCATGAGATCATACATCGTGGCGATGTGATGATCGAATAAATCGCATCAGATGATAACCTTGTAAATCCGCTGGCGAAAGCGATATCTCAGCATAAGCATGAGCTACCCGTACGTAGTTCAGATGTTAGACACTTGAGTGATTGTTATAGGCCAAGTGGGAGATTTTTGGACAATTATGACCCATAGCATCACTATTTTGTAAAGGACATGATGTTCTTGTACAAAATTAACTATTTGACAAATGAAATTACTCTTTTATCATTTTGTAATTAGATTACTGGGATATATAAATGATAAAAGTCCATATGATCAGTTCCAGATTAATAAGATATGAGACATTATTAATCCACGAAAGATTTGATCATTAAATATCCATAGTCGTAGTATTATCGAGACTGGACATCGATAATGCGAAATAGGCTAGTATTGTACTTGTGCGCTTTATGGAAGCTTAACAACATAGTTCTCATATATTTAAGTATTGGATACTTATGCAAGTGTGATAGGAGGTTCTGTTTTTCGATGGTACGGGAACGGCTTCGCTCTGGATAGACCCCTCAGAATCCCATTGGTAGTATGACTATGTGTCTATGAGAATCCAAATCAGGGTAGGTGTATTTGGTCTTAACCTGAGACTTGCATCGCTAATACTTGCGACAATCAATATACTTTGGTTTTGGTCATCTGGGACTTTAACATGTTCTGTGTATGGTGTGATGTCAAGATGAAAGTATCACTTCAGTCATATGGAGATGATGATCACGTAGGATACGGAACTAATACTCTTAAGTATTGCAGTCATCGGGATAATATGACTAGGTCATGATTATCCGATTATAGAGACTAGTTTCCAATGATCCGATATATGCTTCGTATGGGCAGACACAATTCCAACCCCAGGCCTAGCATGTGACATCCAATACTAGATCTTAATACGCAATACTTAGTATACTACGCCTGATAAAGATTATATATTCCTTTAAAGAATATTTCTGGAGAATTGTGAAGGCACGATGCTTTGCTAGAAGCCAACCATGTCTTGTAAATCGGTAAGAACATGGTACCGGGTACGCACTTGTTCGGATAGTCTGATGACCATATTTACTGCCAACATATCCAAGGATCTCTTGGGTCGCTTCTCAAAGATTCACCGATGAGATTTGACTCGAACAGAAAATTAATCTAGGATTAATTATGAGAGAGAAAATTAATCTGGGATTAATTAAGGAAATAATTAATCTAGGATTAATTAACAGAGAGAAAATTAATCTGGGATTAATTGGGTCATGAATTAATCTGGGATTAGTTCGTGAAGAAGAGAGATCGCGATTAATTTGGAATTAATCGGCAAAATAAATTTAATAGTTAAATTGGATTTTTCTATTTTATTTATTTATTTGGGCTAAAATAATATATTAGATATATTAATTGAAATTGGATTTCATTGCGGAATTAAATTGGATTTTAATTCTAGCGAACAAATTAATTTGGAATTAATTCGTAAGCGACTTCCGTAATAATATTGTGAGGCATTATTATTTAATTAAATTGGATATTAATTACGTCGCGATGAAAAATCCGTTTAATCGGATTAAACGAACCCGAGCCCGAAGTGTGTTGAGCAAGCCCACTTGAATTTTGAATTTAAAGTGGGGCCCACAAACTTACATCAACATTTTTGACATTTGATGGAATTTGGTAATGGTTGAGTGAAAGCTTGGATTGCTTATTCAACACTCAAACCAAATCCAACACACAAACTTAATATATAAAGAAGTCAATTTAGTTTTGGAAACAAGTTGGACTACTATTCATCTTCTCCTATCTCTCCAAAATCGTGAGCCTCTCTACACTCCATGGAATTTTGTTGCAAAATTTTTACTTGCTAGCACATTAGGGAGTCAAAAGAAGGTGATAGGGAAACTCACTCATGAGTTTGGAATGCAAACACAAAGCTTGGAGCTTCCGAAATGAAAAGATTTTTGAAATCCGACATCCACTCATTGTAAGTATTTTTCCGCAACTTCTTTGAATATTCACACACGAATCACTCTTAGAGATCCTTGGCATGTTTTAGGAACACTAACAGAGGTAAGTACAACGCAAGATAATTCCTTAACATAATTGTTTATTGATTGATGGTTGCCGTGAAAGTCTATATTTATACCATTGGTTTCAATCAACTATATTACCGGACCCGGATTAGCAACCATATTTGATAGATGTTTGTACTGTTGTGAGAATAGTTGCTTGAGATGATATTTTTTTTATAATATATGTTATTTTCAAATAATATTACATATATATACATACATATCCATATTTTATTAGTGAGATCATGTTGTGAGTATGAATGTTTTACTTATTGGGCTCTTTAAGCTCACCCCTTTCCCAAACATCCTAAGTAGTTCGCCAACACAGTAGTAAGAGTACCATGAATTTATCCACGTGCCACAGTCGCTTTTCGAGTTGGTCCAGACATTTAGGACATTATTTTCATGATTTTAAGACTTGTGTTGTAACCCTTAATATTATAAACTTTATTTGGAGATTTACTAAATTTTAATTTATGAAGTATTATTTTCTCTGCATATATGTTTGAATTGTATGACATGTCGGATGCTCGAACTTAAAAAATCTGTGAACCCCTTTCTAAGGTTGGGCCCGCTCTAGGGAGGGAGTCGTCACAAAAGTGATCATTTTTTTTCTTTTTCTTTTTGGTGGTTTTGGCCTTAGATATTCGTGTTATGCCATAATAAAAGTTCATCTATACATTGTGTATATAGATCTATACATGTGCCAACCAACCCATATATTCCAATTACACATTATATAAGGTAAGCATATCCATGACTATCAATAAATATTCATAATAATGAGTCCAAATATTCAAATCACATGAGTAGAAAATCTCAAATTTCGATCAAGATTTAAGATTCTGTATAAGATTCGAGACTATTATTTATCTTAATAAAAATAGATCGGGATTCGAAATGATTTTTAGTCTCAAATCTCGATTTTTTACTTAAATTTTGGGATTCAAGATTCTGAACCTTTCGGTCCGAATTTTAAGATGATTTTTTATCATAATTAAAATACCAATAGGAGATTAATGATAATTGTTCGTTGTGAATCTATAATCAGAATACGGGAACCTCTTGTAACACATGGAGATGTGGAACAAAAGTTTTTCCAATTAAACAAACTAATATGCACAAAATTAAATCAAGAAGAAATTAAAATAGCAATGCTCGTGATTTACAATTAATCATTTAATCGCATGATTTTATTATGTGATTCTTCTAATAAATAATTATCATTAATAGATACCCAGATCAATCAAATTTAATTGATTTCATTACATTAAAATAAATAAATAAATCGTTGGTACTAGTTATAAAAACCAATAAATTAAATCAATGAAAAAATACAGGAGTACGCCTCCTCGATAGTGTACATTTAATAAAAGATAAATTAATTATTTTATATTTATAGTGTCATTAATTATTTTAATTTAATACTTTTATAAAATAATAATTAAAATTATGTTGTATATATTTTTATTGTGATTTGTAATTATTGTATAGGTAAAATACTGTTTTGAATGCTCAGCAGAAAAATACATATGAAATCTAGCTAGATTTCTAAGATGAGAAGCCCAAAAAAGCATAAAGATTGAGTTCGAATTGGATATAAAAAATTTGATCATGCTTTATTCGATGTTGGATGAGTTTAGCGTAGAACTGACTACACAAAATAATTTTAATTATTTAAATAAAAGAATACAAAAAAGAAAAAAATTATTTCACAAAGGTGGATTGGCTTAAAAGAATACGAAAAAATTATTTCACAGAAGTGGATTTGCCCCTTGTGTCAAGTTGCATTATGTACATGCAACTTCATTGTAAGTTGCATGCACATATTTACATGCACATAATGAAGAGGTGTCAAGCACCTCCAAAAATGAGCTCCCTCCATGATGCAACTTAATTGCAAGTTGCATGCACATAATGAAGAAGGGTCAAGCACCTCAGAAAATGAGCTCCCCCATACTTTCTCTCTGAAAATTTTATGGAGAGTCACATCTCTTGTGTCTTTTATTTTCTTTATTATAATTTTTATTTCTTTCATTAATAAAATTATATGTATTTTTATTCAAATCATGAATATCTGATTTATTTCTAACTGTGGCAAAATGGTGAAACTCTTGGTACAAATTTTCACGTGTCGTCTCAACCAGGAAGGGTTCATCTAAAAATATAAATAATTTTTACTAATATTCTAATATGAATTGTGTTATTTTCCAATTAATATTTTTATTTTTATTTTTCTCATATATTGTGGGAGTCTTGGCTATCTGTAGATAGTCTCTAGATCTATCGTTGTGGATATATATTGACTGGTACAAATAATACTTAAACACTACGATTTACATTATTATATATTTACTGCATTTTTAGTATTTATTGTTATATGAGAGTCTTGAATCTTTGTAGACAATCTATGGATATGCCATTGTGGATCTTTATCGACTAACATAGATTTTACTTGAACCCCATTCTTATTTTATTTCATATTTATTTAATATTTGTATTTATTATTTATGGTGGAGTCTTGACTCTCTGTACACGGTCCATGGATCTGTCGTTGTGGATTGATATTGAATGGCACATATTCTACTTGATCCCCATAATTTATTTTATTGTCTATTTAATTTATGTATTTTTCTCCGTAATTTGTGTTGTTGCTTATTTAATTTCTACATTAAATCATTAAATAAATTAATTTCGAAATAATAATAATTTATGTGTTATAAAAATTAAAATTATTTTTATATTTGAAATACCAAGAGTGGATCCCTTAACCCCAATATGTTATTTTATTATTGCAGTCCAATTTAAAATTGTCCATCACTTAAACTAATTCAGTCCTTTATTTTATTACTCGAATTTTTATTTTTATTTTACTAAATCGATTTTCTGTGGATCGACCTCGGACTCACCGGGTTATTTTATTACTTTGACACTCTTATACTTGATTGTAAATAACCACTTTATAAGTGTGTCACCAAGTAAGCGAATATTCATAAGAATGAGTCCAAATACTCAAATGACATGAGTGAAAATTATAGAAAATCTCAAATTTCAATCGGGATTCAAGATTCTGTATGAGATTCGAGATCATTATTTGTCTAAAAAAATAGATCGGGATTTGAAATGATTTTTAGTCTCAAATCCTGACTTTTTGCTTAAAAAAATTGGGATTCAAGATTCTAAACATTTCGATTTGGATTTTGAGATGATTTTTCATCCTGATTCAAAAACCAATATGAGATTAATGATAACTGTTCATCTTGAATCTATAATCAGAAGACAAACCTATTTTAACACATGGAGATATGGAATAAAATTATTTTTCCAATTAAACAAGACAACTTTACGTAAGGCATAGTTTGATTTTTTGTGGTGATAGTGAAAAAGTTGATAGATAAGTCATCCTTACTGCCACTATAAAGAACAGTACATGGTTGACCCATTACTTCAACTGAGATCATAAAAAATCCTTTTATTTTTTAATTAGAACTTTAGGCAGTTCTCGAAAAAAGATAACGAAAAACTGATCTCTAGGCACAAAATTATATAAATAAGAAATTAGAATATCAATGCTCGTGATTTACAATTAGATCATTTAATCGCATGATTTTATTATGTGATTCTTCTAATAAAGAACCATCATTAATAGATACTTAGATCAATCAAATTTGATTGATTGCATTTAATTAAAAGAATTAATTAAATAAATAAATTGTTGGTACTAATTATAAAAACCAACAAATTAAATTAATGAAAAAAATATGAGTTTGCCTTCTCCTTGTATGTATATGTCAGTACATGTGTGTTTCCTCGTGTAATGTTATGGTTGTGTTCCTGTTTATGATTGAAGTTTGTGTTTTTTTAAGATTGTGAGTTCTTGACAATGGAAGATGAGTGTGGTGTGTGTTATGTGATGAGTCGTATATGTGTGTGGATGCTCTTGAATTGTTTACCTTTTTGCATATTTGATTTGTATGCCTATTCTGAAGAGTTTTCCAAATAAATGAAAAGGATTTTGACTCCACTTTTAATACGAGAAGATTTTTACTACGATGTGTATTTTGAATACTACGGGGCTCTGCCCCTCTTACTACGGCCGTTTTGTTACCATTTGTCGACATAGTCATATTTCGTACAACGTCCGGTCAGTGCATGCGATTCGAACATTGGACTCCAGTTTTTCTTTAGTCCTGTGAGTAGTTTCTGGACTTCTAATATGATTTTTATGAAATAAGAAATCTGAAATTTATTTTCTTTTATAGAGATTAATTTTCGATATACGGTGAATACTTCTGTTTTCGTTATTTATAATATTTTGATATACTTTTTGATGATTTAGATATTTTAATTTAAGATACTTCTGATTTACGTGATTTTCTGATATTTTCAAATTATGTTTCGGATGATACTTTTAGTTTATGAATTTCTGAAAATTTTTGGTCAAAAGGTTCAAATAACGTGATTTATATATTTTGATTGGATGATATACGATATGTTTTCCACCACAGTGTTTGTATGACAATTTTATTTTATGGATTTTAACCCTCCGTGACGCCTGTTCAATGGTCTTGACCATCAGAAAATGGCTAACCTGTTATCCTCTGTCGACATTGCCTTGTTCGGACATTGCCTGGTTTTTGTGCATAACTCGGGTAATGGACGCCTTTTAGTTTTGGTGATTCTGGATTTCGAATGCTTCTGATTTTCAGAAAGATTCATTTTTTAACAAGTTGGGTTTTCGAAAGATGATTATTGTATTTTGATTTCTGATAATGTTTGAAATGACTATATGGAGTCTATAGTGTGGTTTTCGATTCCGTTAAGGAACCTGTTTGTCTGTAAGAATGTTTGCATTTCGCTTACCGTGTCGATTAATGAATGGAATTGACTTATGATATGTGCATTTGGATTTCCGTTTCTGATTGTGTCTTGTAACACATGGAGATGTGGAACAAAAGTTTTTCCAATTAAACAAACTAATATGCACAAAATCAAATAAACAAGAAATTAAAATATCAATGCTGGTGCATGATTTTATTATGTGATTCTTCTAATAAAGAACCATCATTAATAGATACTCTGATCAATCAAATTTGATTGATTGCATTAAATTATAAAAAATTAATTAAATAAATAAGTTGTTGGTACTAATAATAAAATTAAATCAATTGAAAAAGAAAAACAGGAGTCCGCCTCCTCCTTGGTAATTTTAATCTCATTATTTAAGCTTAATAATAATACCCCCACAGCAACGAAACTAGCCTTAGCCCATGACTAGGTCCGATCTTGATAATTAACATATCTGGCCTGGCTTGCAGATAAGTGGCCCGGCAGATTTGGTGAGCTTCTCAACTTCAGTTCCTGGCAATGGTTTGATGGCATTATTCATATTGTATCCGATACTGGCTTTTGGGTTACCGGATTGATTGAAGTAAGCTCCGTTCAAGAATACATCTCCCTCAGATCTCCAAATCCAATTCTTCCATTCATTGTAGTCGGCCATTCGCTTGGTCACCTGCGCATATTGCATAATATTAAATATACTGTCTGATCGATAAACATGCATGCATTATGTTAGTTTCAATCAAATACATTATTACCTCTTTGGTATTAGGGTTATCCTGTGCAGTAAACCTGTTACCCTGGCTAAGAATGGTCGGGCCTTTGAGACCACCAATTGCATACATTTTCCAGTGAATGTAATCATTGTTGACAACATGAGCGAAGCCATGTCTGATGGCTGGCAATCTTTGAGTTATTTCCTTACCAAAACGGTTGAAAGCGAGAGTGGCTTGCAGCTTTTTATCTTCTGTGTAAGTATCACTTGCACCCAACAGAATCGCCTTATCATGCTGGGATAAGTGGTTGTTTGAAATGGTGATGGCTGTGGATCCTTGAATGGCATCAATCAGCCCATCGTAAGCTTTAGACAATGAACAATGATCAATCCAAATATTTGATGAACCAAATATTCCAATTGCATCCCCATCACTTTCCCCCCTCTTTTGCACTTGATCCGCTGAAATCATAATATTACCACCTTTTTGAGGAGAAATATCATGAATATGGATTCCATGAACGATCACGTTTTTCACATACTGCATCATGATTCCAGCTCCACCAGATATGTGTACATTGGCTCCACGCCCATCAATCGTCTTGTCACTAGCAATTAGCATTTCTTGCTGCAACTTTATGTTCATGTCTTTTGCAAATGTGATCCATAAGGGTCCCTTTTGTGTCACTGCATGGCGTAGAGTCCCATTTTTAGGCTTCGCCGTGTCACTGTCTGAAGAATCTGTTACTCATATATTTTTCCACCCTTTCCTCCGGTAGTTCCTTTGCCGAAACCGAGCCCGCAATCGGCAAGTGCCTGTCGATTTTCTGCCCAGTCTTTGCGGCAACGCCAGCATTTGTCAATTGGGTTTGCAGCATCGCATGAACCTGAGGATTCCGACAAGCCCCTCCTTGAATCAATGCTGCTTGCGAACCTGAACCGCAAAAAAAAAATATATATCAAGTTATCAACTTAATAATATAAACGTTTTAAGTTAAAATATTAATAATATGAGAATTTTTTTTGCATACTCTTGAGCTTTCATGTTGAAGTGGTTGACAACATCTCCAGGGTTTGGTTCATAGTGCTGATCGGCGACTTCCATGGCTTCTGCAGCTTGTCGACGCCACACCTCGTCGACCTCGGCGATGTCAGCCGACAGGCAAGTGATCAAGGCGGCAAAGGATAAGAAGAAAATCAATTTTAGCCTGGCTAGCTCCATGCTTGAGGGCTGCTAAAATTTTATTATTCTTATTACAAATGTTTTATTCTAGTGTACAATTTACAGGTCTTATTAGGATTTAACCTATTGCTTGTGATTTGATGTTGTGTGTCGAGGGTTTATTTATACTCATCCCGTAAGAAATTTTTTATGGCTTTAAATTTATATGTTGCGAACAATCAGGAGAGCCAAGTTAATTAACAGAGAAAATCTACAATTAACGGTTCATGGAACCTAATTAGGATCCTAATTATTGGACGAAAAAGTTTCAATATTTATCGGGCTTTAATAAATCACAGAATTAGTCAAATATTTGATGTAAAGAGAGGATGTCTATTTTAACCCTTTATTTTTATTGTAAATGTAATATTAGCTACCACAAGAGGTGAATTTTTATACATTTTTTAACATTATACCATTTATAACATTATAAAAATTATTAGGGTAAATGATGTGGTATATGAAGTATCATCAATTGATATACAATGTCATCTTATCGTATTAATGGTTGGAAAATAAAATCATCTAACACTAAACAAATATATGTTAATAATTATTGATACATTACTAGAATACAAATTGTGTATTCTAATTATGAAAAAGATGTTTTGCTCAACTGAATTGTCCCATCTCAATTAATTAGGACCGGCAAATTTATTATAGGATCTTGCAGAGTCAAAATATAGTAACAAAAATAATTTATTTTGCCCTAGAAAGATTTTGATCAGCATAAGTTTTCCATGACCAATAGGCAGATAATTAACATATATATTAGTTAATCTTACAATAATCTTCTGACTAGCTATTATCTGAAGAAACAAACCCGTTACCTTGGCTAATAATGATGGGGTTTTTGAGACCTTGTTGGATATAAATTATGAACTATTCAATCGAATCAAAGAACACTCTCATTACCTTCAAAAAAGAAAAAGAAAAAAAAAAGAACACTCTTCAATTCTAATAATGCAAAAAAAAAAAAAAAAAAAGATAGAAGATGAAAAATCATATCATTTCAACAAATAACAGACGGATGTATTAGAATATGGTCCCCAATGGGCGTGGCTTGGTAGTGTAGGACTCAAGATCTCATCTTGAGGTCCTGGGTTCGAATTCAGGGAATGCGTTTCTTGTAAGAACCTGAGACAATCGAAGATTTTACCTACTCGACTTAAGCCCGGAATGGATGGTTTGACGGTCAAATTTTGAATGATTCAAAAAAAAATGAAATGTTGCAATTGAGGAGATACATTTATGTTAATAGTTGAGACGTTAGAATCAATCACACCACTTTGTACATTGAAAATACGGGGTTATCCAAAGTTCTGACCCTATGCGGAAATAATCACAATTAATTGAGACAAGTCCTAATTAATGTGTCTATGGAAAATCAACTACCAACCACAATATCCAACAACAATAAATTCCACAATATTAATTTAATACGAAATGTAAATTGCGGAAAGGTAAATCAATCACACAAAATCAACACAATAATTTTGGTGACGAAGTGGAAAACTCTTCCGAGTAAAAAACCACTCCGGGTATATCGGCTACCAGCCCAATCCACTATATAGAGATAAACTTACAGTGATGGTCAAGACCCATGGTGACAACTTCACCGACTCAAGTACCTCAATACTGCAATAACTCAAGGCAACTCCTTAAGTCCGCGACCTACGGTTTTCTTCAGAACCTCTGAAGTCTCTGAGTAGATTGTATCACTTCGAACGCCGGAACTCCGACTACCAAACTTCCTCCTAAAGAACTCTTAAGGATTAGGGAATTTGGGTTATGTTGTGTTGAAGGTTTATCAAAGAAGGATTCACACCATTAATGGAGAAGACAATAAGATGAAGAAGTCTTCAATGGTGGAATCAAAGAGAGTTGAAAGCTTTGAGAGTATTTGGCTCAAGGGAAAAGTGTTTCAGCTCTTTCAACTAATGAGAATGGCGGCTAAGTGTTATATTTATAGGTAGGGTGAAAAGCTAGGGTTTTGCAGGCCAAAAACACGTTCAGATCGCAGTCGCGTTCGAACGGTTACTCGAACGCAACACGAACACGCCTTTTCTGTAAAGTCTCGTTCGAACGCCAATAGAACGCACTACGAACGTGAGCTCTCTGGAATGACCTCGTTCGAACCCACCAAGAACGTGACTCGAACGTTTGCTCTCTGGAATGCTCCCATTCGAACCCAATAAAGAACGTGCCACTAACGCAACACGTTCGAACCCACAAACGAACGCAGCACTAACGCCAATCGTTCGAACACTGAAACGAACGCACCACGAACGCATGTCTGATGCACAGCAGCCAGAAACCAGTCCAATTGCACAAAGATCTTCATGAAAGATTACAACTCAATTGAACTTGTTTTGTCACAGACACATGCCAATAAAAAAGGTGCTAACAATCTCCCCCTTTGGCATTCCGTGACAAAACACAACCTAATACACAGACTACAGTAATAGACCCAAAAAGAAGATAGTCAACTGTCAACCATCAAAACAGTGACATATTACAATTGGACTCGATCTAATACCTAACCAAGTAGTCTTGAAAACAATACCGCATCAACAACAAATCTGTTTACCTGAAACATCCACAAACAACAGTATACCGTGAAAAGCATTGGGATTATCAAGTATAACATCAAACAGGTAAAACATTTGTCTCCCCCTTAATCTGAACACCAAACAGATAAAACATATATCTCCCCCTGAATCAAAAAGCTCCCCCTGAGTCCAAACACCAATGTCTCCCCTTTTTTGGCACGAAATGACAAATGAAGCACAAACCACAAACATATATGAATGAAGACAATGATAAAAAATATGCAAAGGAGCAAATGTCATAAATAAACGTTAAATGTGGCAGTACATCACAATCGTCTACAAAAAGGAGAGAGTACAGGTCTATAAAATACAAAAAGAAGGACCCAAAAATGACCAAACCCCTCATATCACAAGAAAAATCCGAAAATGAAAAACAACTAGGCAGACTCCGAGCTAGCTGACGACTCATCGGAATTGGAAACAGCATGAGAGGATGATAGGTGACGGGCAAACTGATCCTCGAGGCGGCGAACAGAAGAACGGACCTCGGATACGCTACCGGAGACCAGGCGAAGCTCAACGATAATGGTAGCATGGGAATCCAAGATGCGCTGGTAGAAATCCGACGAAGGACCAGCGGAAGAAGAGGAAGCAGAACCCGAGGCTGGTGGAGCAGAAGCCGGAGCAGTAGCTGGATCAGGAGCTGGAGCAGGAGCAGGAGCAGGAGCAGGAGCAGGAGCACGAACATGAGCAGGAAGATGTGCATCGCCTGCAGAGACAGTCTGTCGACCAATTGGCTTGAGGAGAGGAAGAGGAGGATCATGCACAAAATCTGGAACCAAAGCCGAGATGATCCGGTGAATGAGACACCCATAGGGAATGGTGTGGGAAGCATAAGAAGCAGAGCGGATACGAATCATCTCCCGCACAATCACACTGAGGATGTCTATGGAAAGACCCTGCTCAATGGCATAGAGGAACGCAATCCGTGCAAAGGGTTGAGTGTTGACATGAGATTTGGGCCATAAATTATGACATACAATGCGGTTAAGAAGACGATAGCCCGGCAGCAATGTAGCAACAACAACAGTCCCTCCGCCAAACGGACGATGCTGGCCAGTGGCAACGTCCATGACGAGCTGATCAGAAGGACCATCGGTAGGGGACCAGGGGAATTGAGGGTATGGCACCTCGAGAATAGCCAGAATCCTCGATAGAACAGAAGGATCGATATCCAGGTAGTGGCCCCGAATGTACACGAAAAAAGAGGTGGCAGAAACAACCTCCATGTTGGAATAGAATTCCTGGACAAGCTGAGGCGACGGACCAACAAAACCTGATAAAAGAGGACCCCAACCACGACTAACCAAAGAGGTACAATGCCGGAATCACGCAGTTCATCAACCAAGACATTTCGCTCCAGAAACAGACTGCGCTGAGAGAAGTGATCATCGAACAGTTTACCAGCAGCGGGACTGCGAAAACTATTTCGAGAAGAGAGTCTCGGGGACGTTTCTTTGAAGCAACGGTCTTCTTAGGCATCTAGAGAAACACAAGAACCACAGAAATAAGAGACAACCCAAAACAGACCACACAAAAAAACAGAAAGATACAAGAACGTTCGAACGCAAATACATGGGGCGTTCGAACGCGATGGCGTAAGACCGAGCAACAAACCACCCCTATAAGATGCAATACGCCACAATAGACACACATAAACAACACAAGACACATCCACAAGACTCCAAACGCCTTCAATCAAAGAAGGAAGGCTAAAAACAGAAGGGGAAAAGAACCCCTGATACCAGATCTGAAGCCGACAAAAACTGTAAAGAGAAGTAGAGAAAAAAAATACCTTAAGGATGAAGACAAGACCAAAAATGGAGGAAACTAGCGAGGAGGAGCAAGATCCAGAAGAGGAAGAGGAGAGGAAAGAAATGTGCGAACATAAAACGCACGGAGGTATTTAAATACCGACACAGAGTTCGAACGAAAGTTCGAACGATAGTCGAACGCGTGTTAATGACCGTTCGAACGAAAAACGAAACGAGACACCAACGAATAACGTTCGAACAAAAAAAGAAACGATACACTAACGAAAACAGACATAGTGCATACCAGGAAAAGACATGGCAAACACGGACTGGAAGACACATCAAGCAAATACAAAGATCCAGTCAGTATTCAAATGATTAGATCATGAAACAATATGCAGCATTTTAAGTTTTGGCTAAACACAACACTTATGCATATGACATAAACACCAAAGCATATAAAGCACTTGCGTGGAAAAATAAAGTGCACAACAAATCAAGGCTTAAGACCTTATTTTATGAGCTGGACACAGCCAAAGAAATCCATCTCTAAACAAACCAAGTCCACAAAATATGTGTTCAAACCCAGCACCACTAGGACCTGAAAATAAGCAACATTGGTTGCATGCTATATTATTTACCCCATAAATATCATGAGCTCATATTTAACAACTCTTTCGAGTGAAGGGTTTTTGCCCTCAATTTTTTGCACTTGAGTCTCATTTTTTTTTAAAATATTTCTTTTTACTTTTGCACGAGGGGATAGCAAGGTCAACTAGTCAAAGGTCACACTATTTAAATGAACAAAGTATGATAGAAATTAGATTGCCAGTCCAAGAACTCATACATGCGACCAAGCCTTGATAAAATAAAAACGTGTATGTGAGGTGCAAGCACAGGATATACCAAAGGTTTTTATCACATACACTCATGCATATAGAGCATCAAGAAAAACAACAGCATATCATACATGCATAATCATATATCCTACATACCAGGATCACATGCACATGCTCTAACAAGCCATAAAAATATTTTTGGTCTTTTCAAAATATATAATTTTTTTTTGATTTTTCAGTTTTAAAACACAAAAAAAAAGACACAAAACAGCTTGTAAAACATCCAATGATACGTGGAGTTGTATCCCGAGTGTAGATCATACTACCGTCCATTTGGAATCGGCTATGAAATTTATGTCCGGGTTTCCATCCTATATAACCAAGGGATATATAACAAAAACAAGACACACACACACACACCCATATGCCGTGAAAACAAAATAAACGTGCAAAAACATAAAACACACGCGCACACACACATGCAATGGGAAAAAAATGCATCTTTTAAGTAGAGTTACACCGAAGTGCACTCTCATCATGTCCATCAGGACACGCAGAAGAAGATGGGTATTCATCTTGCTTCCTTACCCAAACCTTTCTAGAAACCTCTTCCACTTGAGAATTCCTAGTCAACAAAGAAAGTTTCTCACTAAGAAATTGTGTTTGTTTAGTTAGTGCAGAAACTTGAGAAGCTAGATTTGACGAGTCAAATCTAGGTGACACCTTCTTAGGCCTCTTCTTTTGCTTGTGAAGCATGAAGCACTTAGGCCTATGTGTCCCGTCTTGCCACAATGGTGGCACACAGGCACAAACCTCAGACGAGAGCGAGGTTTACCCACAGCACCTCTAGATCGAGGTTGGGTCACAGGACGAGGAATAAATGGAGGAATAACATTACTACACTCAACAGGTTTCTTGCCTAAGTCATGTTTAGCTGCTACATGCACAGCTTTGGAAGAAGAAGCCTTATCACAGTTAGGCTCATAAATAATTCCTAACATACGGTCCACATTTTTATTCTCACTAGAAAATACAGACAATTGGGTTCTAGTATCTTCAAGTTCAGTTTCTAATATTTGGACCCTATTAATTAGACCTATATTTCTCTCCTCCAGGTCATCTACCATCAAAAGGCTCTGCTCAAATTTGGCTTGAGCTTCATTCTTTTCTAGCTCAACACCTTTCAGCCTTTTATTGACCTCTATGTTAGTCTTCTTAATAGCTAAACTCTCATTAAACAATTCAACATAAGCTACCTGAAGACTTTCCTCTCATCTACAGACTCATCAAGAGAGACTTCTGAATCATCATTATTAACCACAATCTCTCTCTCACCAGTCACACTAGCAGTAAAGGCAATAAAATTTTTCTTGCCTTTAGGAGACTCATCAGAAGAATAACCACCTTCTGAATCACTAGGAGAGGCAGCCATGGCTTTCTTGCCTTTAGCTCTGAGATATGTAGGGCACTCTGGTCGAATATTCCCATAGCCTTCACACTCATGGCATTGGACATCACGGGATCTACTACCCCCTCCTCTCTAGACTCACTCCTGATATGCCTATTCTCTTTAGGCCTATCCTCCCTTATCCCTGTTACTGATGTGGCCACTCTTCTTAAGTTTAAGAAATTTCTTAAACTTCTTTGCAAACAAGGCCAAATCATGATCCTTGATGGTATCATCATCACTAAACGAATCATGCACAACTTCCTTAGCGATTTTCATCGCAAACTTTTTTGGCTCTCTAAAACCAGTAAGCTTTTTCTCATAAACCTGCAGCTTTCCTACGAGTTCATCTAAATTAAGCTGATCGAGGTCATTGCTTTCCTCGATGGCGGTGATTTTGGGTAGAACTTATCAGGTAGGGATCTCAGGATTTTCCTAACTATCCTACTGGTAGGAATAGTCTCACCTAGGTTAAAACTAGAGTTAACAATATCGTTAATCTCAGCGTAAAACTCATCAAAGGTCTCATCTTCTTTCATTCTGGCGACCTCAAACCTAGTAGCTAAATCCTGGAGTCTATTATTTTTAACAGACAATGTGCCCTCATGGACAGTCTGCAGGATGTCCAAAGCATCATTGGCTATCTCACACATTGAGATTCTCCTAAACTCAGCAGAACACACACAGCACCATGTATGGCATTAACAGCCTTGCTGTTCCTATTGCTAGCATCAAATTCATCCTTGGTCCAGGTCAATTTATCTTAGGGGAAGAGACCCCATCAACAACAACAACGGGAGGTTTCCACCCATGTTCAACAGACATCCAGACCCTCTCATCTAAGGACTTAAGGAACGCCTTCATGCGAACCTTCCAATGTAATATTCCATGCCATCAAAAAATGGCGGACAATTTAAGGGTTGACTACGCTCCATAGCTAATGGGTCAAGGATCGAGTTCAGGCTCTGATACCAATTGAAAATACGGGGTTATCCAAAGTTCTGACCCTATGCGGAAATAATCACAATTAATTGAGACAAGTCCTAATTAATGTGTCTATGGAAAATCAACTACCAACCACAATATCCAACAATAATAAATTCCACAATATTAATTTAATACGAAATGTAAATTGCGGAAAGGTAAATCAATCACACAAAAACAACAAAATAATTTTGGTGACGAAGTGGAAAACTCTTCCGAGTAAAAAACCACTCCGGGTATATCGGCTACCAGCCCAATCCACTATATAGAGATAAACTTACAGCGATGGTCAAGACCCATGGTGACAACTTCACCGACTCAAGTACCTCAATACTGCAAGAATTCAAGGCAACTCCTTAAGTCCGCGACCTACGGTTTTCTTCAGAACCTCTGAAGTCTCTGAGTAGATTGTATCCTTCGAGCGCCGGAACTCCGACTACCAAACTTCCTCCTAAAGAACTCTTAAGGATTAGGGAATTTGGGTTATGTTGTGTTGAAGGTTTATCAAGAAGGATTCACACCATTAATGGAGAAGACAATAAGATGAAGAAGTCTTCAATGGTGGAATCAAAGAGAGTTGAAAGCTTTGAGAGTATTTGGCTCAAGGGAAAAGTGTTTCAGCTCTTTCAACCTAATGAGAATGGCGGCTACAGTGTTATATTTACATGTAGGGTGAAAAGCTAGGGTTTTGCAGGCCAAAAACACGTTCAGATCGCAGTCGCGTTCGAACGGTTACTCGAACGCAAACGAACGCGCCTTTTCTGTAAAGTCTCGTTCGAACGCCAATCGAACGCACTACGAACGTGAGCTCTCTGGAATGACCTCGTTCGAAACCCACCAAGAACGTGACTCGAACGTTTGCTCTCTGGAATTCTCCCGTTCGAACCTAATAAAGAACGTGACACTAACGCCACACGTTCGAACCCACAAACGAACGCAGCACTAACGCCAATCGTTCGAACACTGAAACGAACGCACCACGAACGCATGTCTGATGCACAGCAGCCAGAAACCAGTCCAATTGCACAAAGATCTTCATGAAAGATTACAAACTCAATTGAACTTGTTTTGTCACGGACACATGCCAATAAAAAATGTGCTAACATACATATCCTTTCATGTTTTCATTTTGAATTTCAATAAATTCAAATGAATCGATAAAGATATCACAAAATAATATATCATCCATTTGCAATGATATCTTTTTTTCAATCAAACCACTCATTCAAAGTAATTCAAATTCTGGGATGTTCAATTTTAATCTATGGAACCTTATAATTTCAATAAACTGAGTTTTCAAAATCAAAATACAAAGATACTGGACAAAATATGATCCACCAAAACCTTGATTGCAGTTTATTAGAACTTTGGTGTTAAAATAACATTGCCTATAAACAAAGTGCAATGCATTAAACTCAAGGTTGTGGTTCACCGAACTTCCATTTTATTTATTTCTACAAAAATGATAAACATACTTAAATTTTTACTTAAAGTTCTCTACACCCCTCTCACTATAGTTACAGTGAGTTATTATAGCTCACTATAGATACAGTGAGAGAGGTGTAGAAACTTTAAGTAAAAGTTTAAGTATGTATATCATTACCCTATTTCTAACACTTACAAAACCCTATTTTCGTACATTTTTCAGAGACATTATCCCGAACTTTCACAACCCCCGGGATGTTTTTTGCAACAAAAACAATATTTCTAAATTTACCAAAATTACATATGTTGATGGTGATTTTTTGGCCCAAGCCAGTCCCAGAGCTCGGGAATGGCAAGAAGGAAATTTCGTATTCATAACACTGTAGTCCGAGACATTGGGTCCGATCCGACTACTTGAGCTCGGCAGAGCGGGATAAGATTTACTCCAGGTTGTCCGAACAAATGAACGAGCTCGGGACAGTATTGGTCAGGCCGGTGTAGCATGGTAAGCTCGGCACGGGAGTTCGTCCTCTTCATAAAGTTCAAATATGGCATGGGCAACTTGATGATTCTCCCTGACACACGCCACGCACCGAGTGTACGATTGGATACAGGCTGGCATGATAATTGTTGTGTGTGGCAGTATCCAAACAGAGTGATTTAAATGAAATGTCAGATGGCAGGTTTCACTTTGGCAGTAGCAGGTTTTGCTTTTGGCAAAGATAAGCTCACGTGGCCTACGTCAGGGGAAGGTTCACGTTGTGAACATATAATTTTCCTTAGTATATAAAGAGGTTGCGAACACCTTTGGAGGGGTTAGCTGTTTTATTTCCAGACACTACTTGTAAGAAACAGTGAGAAAACATTAGCTCGGTTATACCCGATCATCTGTAAAAAGAGATCGGCCAAGCCTGACCACGTATAAAAAATAGTTTCTTTCTTTGCTCCCGTGGACGTATGTCGGATTCATTCCGCCGAACCACATAAATCCTTCGTTGATCTCTGTGTTTGTTCTCATTTTCTGCTAAGTTTGTTTTTGATTCCCAACAAACCAAACAAATTCACAGTTGGGGGAAGATTGTTCGAGGAGCGAGTTTTCGGATTTTCCCCTGAAATGAAAATCAGCCACCAACAGTCGGCGTCGTCTATGGGGAAAGAATGAAAAACAATAGACGTATTAAGACGATGGCAGAATAAGGGAACCGCGGATCTTTAGAGTCTATGATAACGGAATGGATGGAAAAGATTGAGGAAAAAATGAGAAAGGAGAGGGAGTTGAACCAGTATTTTCTCCAGACTATGATGGAAAAGCTGGAAAGACTATAGAAAAGAAATGAGGAACAAATGGAAGCTGGTCCGTGTGGAATGAGAGAAGAGGTAGCCAGAGGAAAGAGGATTGACGAGGGCAACGAAGGCGGGAGAAGGAACGCCCAGAGAGTAAGATCAGCAGTAGTAATCGGAGTGTTACCGGAGGGAGAGTTGTGGGAAGAGGAGAGCGGCATGAAATCGCAGAGAGTAATCGTGGGGGACACACTGGGTAAGAGTGAGGGATACCCAGCTACATGAGGTACCGTCCACAGGGTGGCAAACATGGGGAAGCTCATGGGAAAGAGTGTGATAACTTTGAGAACTAGATGAAGAGTTGGTTCAGGAAAAAGATGAAGAAGTGGGAAGAAAGTATGAAATGGAGGATAGGAGACGGCCAGGACAGAGAGACAACCTCTCCCTTTACGGAGGATATTTTAACAATGGAGTTTCATAGGCGGTTCACTATGCCTTCCATGGACCTTTACAAGGGTCATATTGATCCTAACTCCCATGTGGAGAGATTTGTTTTGGTGATTGAGGTCCAAGAGATGGTGGGAGAGGCCATCTGTAAGGTGTTCCCTTTGACCCTAGGCATGTCTGTAAGCTCGTGGTTCAGAAGTCTGACCCCAAGAAGTATCGGTAGCTTCTCTCAGTTGAGGAAGTCCTTTCGTGCAACATTTTAAAAGGGCATGTGTGCAGAGGAAAACAGTGGGGGCATTAAGGTTGGTGAAGCAATGAGACGATGAGTCCCTGAAGAACTTTGTGGAAAAGTATCACAACATGGTGCTGGAGATCGGGGCGTATGAGTCCCAAGAGGCATTGGAAAGTTTTAAAGCGGCTCTCAATGTCGGAAAGTTGTGGACTCACTTGAGGATCCAGGATATGACGGACTATGCCATGGCTTTGGAATTGGCGAGGAAGTTTGTTTCGTTGGAATGGGAAGAGACGGCTGCCCGAGGAGTGAGTACTCTAAGGCAGATGATGGCCCGGCCTGAAAATCAGAAGGGTCTGGATTGGGAGATAAGGAGGCCGCCCCCGGGACAGAAGGAGTTCAGACCAATGCAGCAGAATAATGCTCCCCAAGATAGAAGGGCATCCGTCCAAGTTAACCATGTGGCAGGAGGGGCGGACTACACATTTTTATACATTTTTTAACATTATACCATTTATGGTGCGTTTACGTACTTGTAATCGGAATGAGATGAAATCAGAATGAAATGGAATCGAATGAACTGGAATCGGAATGGTAAATCGGAATCAGAATAAGTTGTTTACTTAACTGTAGGAATCAGAATCAGAATCAGAATGAAGCATTATTACCATTGATGTGTTTACTTTGTTCAGTAATCGGAATGAATTGTTAAAAAGTTACAAAAATACCCTTAGTTATAATTATATATTAATTTATTATATATTAATTATTATTAATTTTTTGATGTATTAAATTACTCAATGTTAAATTATTCTTTTATTTAAATATAAATATTATTTTATTAGTAATTATTTATTAATAGTTTTTATTTATTATTTAAGTATTAATTAATTATTAATGTATTAAATTACTAAATATTAAATTATTCTTTTATTAAATTATTATTTATTATTAATTTTATTTATTATTTATAATTAATATTAATTAATTATCTTAGGGACAATATTGTAATTTCCTATCAATAATGAGAATGAAAATCTCATTCCCATGGGGGTGGTGGGAATGAGATTCTCATTCCTCATTCCCAAATTTTTGGGCCCCACTCCCATTCCCATTCCCATTTCTACTCAATTTTATGAAGTAAACAATCTTATTGGAAATGATTCACATTCCTCTATTCTCATTACCCTTAAGTAAACACACCATTATTCCATTTGTAATGGGGACGAAAAATTTCCCGTTGTAATTCTGCCTCTACTTTTAGCAACAGATGTAATATTTTTGTCGCTATTTATTTGGCGACCAAAAACTTGGAGACATAATTTTTCTGCAGCTAATAGGCCATTAGAGACAGAATAGCTACGATTTTTTGTCATTATTTCACTGTTTTCTTATAGTGATATGCATTATGTGTTTCCTGTAACTAATAGAGATAAATATTCACACTTAAAACTACTTAGTAACATGAGTAATTATAGGTCAGGTCTGATCTCCCTACCTCAGCCTTAATGCAATTTCGATGACTATATATTCATAATTAGAAGTGAAATAATATAATAGCTATTACAATAACAAAATAAAGTTTGTACAAAGCAAGTTGAAAAATCTAAACTCCAAACATCATATCTACTGAGTGCAGTGTTATGATTCTCTAATCACTCTAGAGTGTTTTGAAGGAAAAATCGAAACCTTTCTATTACTTACAAGAATAGATTACAAAGTGTTTAAACTTCACAAAAATCTTCACTATCTAACACTGTCTTTATTACACAACTTTGGGATACTAACAACTGATATTCAAGCTTCCTTTTATAGGGCAAAAACGTGTGATATAGTGCCACACGTTTTTGCCAACTCAAAACCATCTCTAAAATCATGGCAATCACCACCTAAAGTTGTCTTGGCAACTTTTTCATTAGTCTTCAAATGTTGATTGATTATTAATGATTGCTGGAAAGATATTCATGGCTCATGCATGTATGCTGGTTCCCACAATTCTCCCCCTCCAACTGCATCTGAAACAATCATCATCTGACAATTATCCCGGCTTTGTTTCTGTACAACTCTAGCTTGTCTCGAGTAACTTCATTTGTTAACATGTCGGCTGGATTCTCATCTGTATAGATCTTCACTAATCTCAACAGTTGTTGATCCATCACCTCGCGTATACAATGATAGTGAATATCAATTTGTTTTGTCCGAGAATGATACATTGAGTTTTTGCTCAAGTCCAGAGCACTCTGACTGTCACAATGTATTTTGTATTCTGTTTGATTGATCCATAATTCTTGGAGAAAATGCTTTAGCCACAACATTTCCTTTCCTTCCTCAGCTATAGCAATGTACTCAGCTTCTATTGTGGATAATGTAATACACTTCTGCAATCTTGATTGCCATGACACAGCTCCCCCTGCAAAAGTGTAGATGAAACCTGATGTAGATTTCCTACCATCAAGTTCTCCTGCCATATCTGAATCTGTATAGCCTTCTAAGATTGGATCAGCTCCCTCATAGCACAAACGAATCTTTGATGTACCCTTGAGGTACCTGAGAATCCATTTGACTGCCTCAAAGTGTTATTTTACAGGGTTAGAGAGAAAACAACTCACTACACCCACTGCGTGTGCAATATCTGGTCTGATACATACCATTGCATACATAAGGTTTCCAACAGCTGATGAATATGGTATTGATGACATATCCTCTATCTCTTTCTTGGATGAGGGATATGAACTCTTGCTCAGTTTGAAATGGTGCGCTAGCAGAACGCTGACTGGTTTGGCTTTCTTTATATCAAACCTTATGATTATCCGTTCAATATAACTCTCATGTGAAAGCCACAACTTCTTATCCTATCTTTCACGAACAATCTTCATTCCCAAAATCCATTGAGCTGGTCATAAGTCTTTCATGTCAAAAGACTTGGAGAGTTCATTATTCAGCTGGTTGATCTTTGCTGCTTCTTGTCCAACAATCAACATGCCGTCTACATATAGTAGAAGAGCAACGAAATTTCAATATGGAAAACTCTGGATGTATATACATTGATCTGCTGCAGTTCTTTTGTAGCCTTGACCTACCATGAATGAGTTAAACTTCTTGTACCACTGCCTCGGTGCTTCCTTGAGCCCGTACAAGCTCTTTTTCAGCTTGCAAACAAGGTTTTCTTTTCCTGAAATCTTGAATCCTTCTGGCTGCTCCATGTAGATTTCTTCATTCAGTTCACCATGAAGAAATGTTATTTTGACATCCATCTATTCAAGCTCCAAGTTCAAACTGGCTATCAATCCTAGGATAACTCGAATTGAAGCCATTTTTACCACTGGTGAAAAGATCTCATCAAAGTCAATTCTCTTTTTCTGTAGGAATTCTTTGACTACTAGTCGAGCTTTGTATTTCACCATATTTTTGCTGCCATCTTTCTTGAGCTTGAACACTCATTTTTTCTTCAATTCCTTTATTCCATGTGGGAGCTTGACTATCTCATAAGTTTTGTTTTTCTACAGAGATTCCATTTTATCCTGCATTGCGTGCAGCTATTTTTCTTTGTATTTATGAGATACGACTTCATTGAAAGTTTCTGGCTCCCCCTCATCAGTTAGCAGAATGTATTCAGATCCTGAGTATTTGGATGATAGAATTCGGCCTCGCTCAGATCTTCGTACTAGAGGTTCACTGATTTCTGGCTGTCTGTTGTCATCCAGATCTGAGGATGATCTTGTAGCCTCTGATGGAGCAGGCTGCAGCTCTCCCTGCTCAACACCGTCTTCCTCCTCTGGTTCTACTTCTGGCATGTCTTGCACCCATCATCATCTGTGGCCACTCGTGTTGGTGCTGGGGTTGTGTCTGGATTTGTAACGATGTTTTTGGTATTGGAATTATAAGAAATCTTAGGCTTTTCAATGTCTTCTATTGTTTGGTCTTCAAGAAACAATACATCTCTTCTTCTGATGACCTTCCTTTCCTTCGGGTCCCATAGTCTGTATCCAAATTCATTGTCTCCA
>SKCR01045707.1:0-51874 GCA_019454045.1 Zanthoxylum bungeanum | reverse complement strand
GCCTAAGAGTAAAATCGACATTTCACCACCAGGCCAACCAAAAAGCCAAAAACCCAAAGCCTTCTAATAAAGCCCAAATTGGTTGTGAACCCAAAGATATCCGGCAAGCCCAAATCCATATATAGCTTGACCAAAATAACTTGTAGACTTGACAGTGACTAGATCAGGAAAAACGCACAGACACATAACTTCTCCATTTAATCTAGCGTTTCGAGACATCCAACGGATAAAAGAGTAAATGAGCCTACCTCAAAGGGCTTATAAAAGAAAAAGGTTTTGGCTTGAAAAAGACATTCTACATTATTAAGTTCTCTAGCATTTCGCTCTCGAAACACCAACACAACACCCTTATAGTAAACAAACGGAGATTGAGGTAACATCAAACCTTGTTCTTTCTATTTTCTTCTCATCCATATTACTGACTTGGGCGTCAGAAAGCCTACGACTTCCACCACACCGGTGGGCAGTACTCCTCCCTCACTCTACCTTCATTTTACAGGTTCATTAGTGGCCCATAAAATTCATATTCTCGATTATGGACATCAGGCGAAAACCAGCATCCACAAAGGTCGGAAGGATATATGCTGTTTTGTTAACCACATGCATCTCATACATATCATGCATCGCACGCATGTAAGCATCATGTTAACCCATTTGTCTAAAAGCCATCATAGACACCCGTTGGGTTAGAGAAGAAGGAAGACTTGTCAAGAAGAGGTTAGCAAGCATGGATGTGTCAGGCAGTGAAGGTTCTCGCGTGGATCAATTGGAGACCAACATCACCAAAATTACCGAGCAACTACAAGCTTTGACCAACGCTATAGCCAGTTTGACAGTACCCTGTTTAGTGAGAACAGAAACATTTACGGGCAGAACAGAAACATTTACGCTATAGGTTTTTAGCAGTGAAAACCTGAGTAGTTGGTAAAGTAACTAGTTGAAGAAATTACAGGTCACTGAATGACTGTTTGCTTAGATGTCTATCCTGATTTGCTTGTGTTATGATGTGGGTATGGTTGAAATAAAAGAAAAGTATCTAAAAAAACACCTATAATCAATAAGCATGAAGCTACCAATGGCGAGTATTAGGACCACCATTAGGAGAAATGCTACCTTAAAGGGTAGGTGCGTTAAAAAAAAAAGAGAGACAAAGAAAAGAAAAAAGAAAATCATACTATATTGAGCACAGAAAAAAAAATTGTAGAGCATAATTGAGATTTCTAGGTTGTTTGACCCATCGATCCCAATTTTGAAACAAAATCATTGAGTTGGCTTACCTGGGTACAAAGCTGTAAATGAACCTTTGCGCACACACATTCTGAGTTTGGCTTAGATGATTTATTAAAGACTTGGATTTGAATTGCATCGAGTGTTTTGAAGGTTCTCGGTTTCATTACTAGGCATTCTTTGAGGATAATAATATGTGCTTCGTAGCCCGTAACAAGATATATCGATACAGAATACCACATCACATAGTGATGAGTAATGAAGTCCAATTTAAGAGAAAATTGTGAGTCGAGAATGGCAGTAAACTCCTCAGAGAGAGGGTATATTTCAAAATCTGAGAATCGAAAGACAATGATTTTCAGTATCCCAAAAGGATGAGACGCTTTCAAGAGGCGTAATCGTAACTTTGACCCGGTGCTGGTAGCAAAGAGCAAAAAGCTGAGCCAGGTCTGGGGGCGACTAGTCTACCACCCCGCGAATAAGAGACACAACGGGATCTTGAACCATGAACCAAAGAGAATTGAGCAATCACCAAAATAGAATTGATAGGAGGAAACTGTAAGCAGACCTAGGGGGAGACCAAAGACTTGTATAGGCAAAGGGCACCAAAGAGCGCAAGGAAAGCCTAACCAAGGATAACATCAAGCCAATAGGACAAAGAAAACACATCGGAATAGGGAATGCATCAATGTATACATGCATACATGTCACATACCCATAATTTTTGTTTTGTGTTCCCAGGCTTTGACGAAAAAGAAAAAATGACGAGAACTAGTAAGTCTTCGGGAATGAGGATGAGCAAGCCAAGAATGGCACTCAAAGAATGGAGAATAACCTCAAGAATGAGGACAAGCAACTCATCGGGAATGAGGATGAGCAAGCCGGAAATGGCACTCCGAGAATGGAGAATAACCTCGGGAATGAGGATAAGAAACTCCTCGGGAATGAGGACGAGCAAGCCGGGGATGGCACTCTGGGAATGGAGAAAAACCTCGTGAATGAGGATAAGTAACTCCTCAGGAATGAGGACGAGCAAGTCGGGAATGAAACTTCGGGAATGGAGAAAAACCTTGGGAATAAAGACGAGCAACTCCATGGGAATGAGGACGAGCAAGCTGGGAATGGCACTCCAAGAATGGAGAAAAACTCGAGAATAAGGACGAGCAAGCCGGGAATGGCACTCTGGGAATGGAGAATAACCTAGGGAATAAAGACGAGCAAGCCGAGAATAGCAGTTCGGAAATGGAGAACAACCTCGGGAATATTGACGGATTAGGGGGCGAAGTGTCTCACCAGTAACAGTTCGACAGTTCAGGAATTAATACTAGGGTCGAGGCCCACATTATCAACAGTTTCAGGAATGAATTCTAGGGTCGAGGTATATTATCAATAGTTTAGGAATGAATCCGAGAGATCAAAGCACCTCATCATCATAGCAAAAAACTCCCCAGTGGATCGAAGAGTCACACAAGTAGACCAAAATGCTATCAACTCAGCATATTTCGGGAATGAATCCCAAAGATCGAAGCATCTCACACTCAACATCTCACACAAGGTGGTTCGGGAATAAAGCACCGGGGTTAAAGCACCTCGCCATTGACTTAACTAAGAACTGTTAAGAAATGAACTAGAGATCGAAGCATCTCACACTCGGTGGTTTGGGTACAAAGTCCAGGGGTCGAAGCAACTCGCCATCAACTTAACTAGGAATGGTTCAGAAATGAACTAGAGAATGAAGCATCTCACACTCGGTGGTTTGGAAATAAAGCCCAAGGGTTGAAGCATCTTGCCATCAACTCAAATAGGAACAGTTCATAAATGAACCATAGATCGAAGTATCTCACACTCGAGGGTTCGAGAATAAAGCCCAGAGGTCAAAGCATTTCGTCATCAAATTAACTTAGTTCGGGAATAAATCCTAGAGATCAAAGCATCTCGCAGTGATGAAGCCCAGGGGTCGAGGCCCACATAATCAATTCAGTTCGGGATTAAAGCCCAAGGGTCGAAGCACCTTGCCATCAACTCAAGAACGGTTCAGAAATGAACCATCTCCACTCAGGAACGATTCAAAAATGAACCATCTCAACTCAGGAATAGTTCAGGAATGAACCATCTCAACTCAGGAACGGTTCGGGAATGAACCATCTCAACTCAGGAATGGTTTGGGAATAAACCATCTCAACTCAGGAACGGCTCGGGAATGAACCATTTCAACTTAGGAATAGTTTGGAAATGAACCATTTCAACTTAGGAACAGTTCAGAAATAAACCATTTGAACTCAGGAACAGTTCGGAAATGAACCATCTCAACTCAGGAATAGTTCATTTTGAACAGTTCGTAAATGAACAATCTCAACTCAGGAACGGTTCAGAAATGAACCATCTCAACACAGGAATGATTTGGAAAATGAACCATCATAACTCAGGAACGGCTTGGAAATGAACCATCTCAAATCAAGAAAGGTTCGGAAATGAGGCATCTCAACTCAGGAACGGTTCTGAAATGAAACATCTCAACTCAGGAACGGTTCAAAAATGAACCATCTCAACTCAGGAACGGTTCAAAAATGAACAATCTCAACTCAAGAACAGTTCGGGAATAAACTATCTCAACTCAGGAATGGTTCGGGAATGAATCATCTCACACCAGGAACGGTTCGGGAATGAAACATCTCATACTAGGAATGGTTTAGGAATGAACCATATCACACAAGGAACGGTTCAGGAATGAACCATCTCACACTCAGTGGTTCGAGAACAATGCCCAATGGTTGAAGCTCATCGCCATCAAATCAACTCGGTTCAAGAATAAATCCTAGAGATGGAAGCATCTCACATGGATAAATTCTAGGGGGCGAAGCAGTTCACCATCAAATCAACTCAGAGATCGAAGCATCTCGCAAAAGCAGAAAAATACCAGGTAAGTCTAGCAAAGTCCGACGAACTAGGTAAGTTAAAATGCATGCATGACTTTGATATGGTTGTCACTGTTACACACTGCACAAGCCCAATCAAAGTGGGGGCGACTATTGACACCGTATTTTTGCATAAGCCCAATGATGAGCCTCGTATGGAGGCAATACCTGAAAAGTTACGGAAGTTATGAGAAACGAAGGCCAGAAGGAAAGAAAACCTCCAAAATTAGTCCCTCTTCGAATTCGAACTCACTAGCCCGCCTCGGATTAGCTCAGCTATTGTTTCAAACCTTAACCTCGATCACGCCCCATTACCCTACAACCCATCCACACGGCCCATTAACCTGCAGCCCATCCATCCACACGTCCATGCAACCCACACGCCCATGACCTTCCCAAATAAAAAATCCCATGCACAACACATGTTAAAATCCCCTCAAAATCACCTCCCAATTAATGATATTGTGAATATCGACTTCACCAAATTTACAAAAATTCTTTCCCAAAATATATCGCCCAAATTTATTTGATTTGTTTCCTTGATTGAAGATCCCTTGAAAATATATAAAAGGAGGCTTGACCAAACCCTAAGAGAAGGTTACATACGACAATAATCATAATAAAAAAAACCTAAGCTACCTCATTCTTCTTCTTTCACACGCCCATCACCAAAACCAGCATAACCGAGCCAACGATCCTTCAACCAACAGCCATCAAACCAAACAACAAACACCAAAAACCCTTATCCAAAACCATCACAAACGAAAACACAAGCTAAAAATCAACAAACTCCACAGACCAAGAAACCACCTTCATTCAACCTGGGACCAAGACAAACAACAAACAAAAATAAAAGCCAGCCACCACTAAACAATAAAGCAACAAATACAGCCCCTACAATCGAATAAAGCAACCAAATACAACCCCCTACAACTGAATAAAACAACAATAAAGCAGCCTCCTCCATCGACTAAAATAATAACGAAACCTATAACCCTCAAGCCTCCACCAAAAAAACAAACCAGCCCCCTACAATCGAATAAAACAATGCACAAACAACCCCCAAAACCAGAAGCAAACAACGCAGAAAATCAAGCCCAAAACCAGAAGCAAACAACGCACAAACAACCCCTAAAACCAACCAGCAAACAACGCACAAACAACCCCTAAAACCAACCAGCAAACAACAGAGATTAACCCTATTTTGTTTACCATTTATTATTAACGTTTTTTCCTTATTTTGATTGTTATTATAATTTTCATTATCGAATTTCTTAATTTAATATGCCTTTGGAGCTATGTCATTATGATTATTATCGTATTTGGATATGTTATTGCATTTTTTATTCGCTTTTATGCCTGATTTGCATTAAGACTTGGCTATACCGTTGTGTGAACCCGTCCATTATACTGACATAAGTAAAGGACCATTCCAAACCCAATGGTTTAAGGTCTTCCCTTGCGAGGGGTGAGTGCAGCTTTAAATCTTTTCCCAGTTTACACTGGGTGGTGACTCATTTATTCTCTAGTTTAGTCCCCCACAAGCTACTTTATACTCTCTAGGCTGTGAGCCCTACAGTATCGTGGTCACCGAACATCATAGGCATAGCAGTAAACTCTACTTCACTCCTACAGATTTGTTCATAGAGGAGTGTTGGTGTGCAAACTAATGGTGCAACGCTTGGTGCACCACTGCAAGGGAAAAATCAAAAAAGGTATTAAAAAAGGCTCAAGAAAACTAAAAAACCCGTCAAGTTATATTTTATTATTAGTAAATATTATTTATATTGATAAATAACATTTATTCTATGCATGTTAAAACTAATAGAGATTAATTTAGCAGTATATTTATTTATATTAATAACGGCATAACCACTATCCTTAAAGTGGTTTCGGAAGAAAAATTTAAATTACAGTCATATTGATATTTCCGCGCTAACCCTAAAACTTTACAGTGGCATTAGTAGCTTTAACTTTATGTCATTTTGATTAAAATAAATTAAAGCATGTATATGAGATCCTATTGAGAGGTATTGGATTAGGCTATTATTTTATGCGGATAAATCGTTATTTTGGACTGATTTTTTTATTTATTTATTTTTTTTTGTGGAGACACTAGATAAGGACTAAAGATTTTTGAAATTATAAATATTTTTAAAAATTTTCAAAATTAAAATTTGAGTAAGAAAAGAATTTCATTTTTTCGGAAAGAATTCTAATAAAAATTGAGTTGTTGCTAGTTTTGAACTAAATAACTTCTTAGGAATTTAAACCGAAGTAAAATTTTAATTGGTCTAAAATTAAATCACCACAAGAATCCTAATAAAACTCTGATTATATCTCTTATTGTTTTAATATGATTAAAGTATTAATTGATAATCCAAGTGCAATCTTCTAAGAGTTTCAAAGATTAGTAATAGTATTATTCAGGCCAAGAAAGCCCAAGACCCTCCCGAACAACGCGGTATTAAGAGAACACGGAGGCGATAAGAGCCTAAGAATGTAGGGAGTTAAGTGGTCACACCGGACCCCCCTCATCTTCTGAGAGTTTTTCTCTAGTCACCAAATTATGAAGGATTTTCTTAAACTAAATGGAACAATTTTATTAAAGTGTAAAAAAAATATTAGGGTCCTCATCGTCTAGAGTCAAACATAAAAGTTATATGATAAATGTTCTTCTGTATGATGAAAGTATATGATACAAAACATCAAGATGTACTAAAAGAAAAGACATAAATCATAAAAGAGATGAATAATTGAATAATCCCAAAGATGGAATATTGAGCATTAACTTTCCATTAGGTAAGAGACCCTTATATGTTTAAGTACTATTTGACTTGTTCATATATGTAGCCTAATGATTGCAAACCCAAAACCCTCTAGGTGAGGGCCAATCACATGTGTGATTCTTTGTTAATGACTTCAAAGAAATTATTGGCCTCCTGAACTCTATAAAATTCTTAAATTATATTTTCTAGATCCTATTCAAAATCCCTATTCCGAGTGAAAGATTCTAAACATGGAATCATATAATTTGTGGCCAGCAAACTAGAAGCATTAAACACAAGAAAATATAAATAAACTAAATTAAAACTTCATAATAATTAATTGGTAATAAAAAACATAGGTTCAAGCATAGGCTACATCATCCTATAGAATAAGAAAATTAGTTCATGACTAAATAAATGAACAACGAAGACAGAGTTAAAGTATATTAATATCATAAGAGTTTGAAGAAAGAAACTAGAAGATAAAACCCAAATCGAATCCCTTCGTCTCCTCTTGTGGCTCTTCAATTCCCTAGTTGCATCTATTATAATTATGTGTTTAGAACTTTCTCTTGTGTGTCTAATTGTCTCCTCTAGGGTTTTGGATGAACTCTGTATTTATAGGGAAGTTTGGGGAGTCATTTTTCCAAGGCGTCATGACGCCAGCTTCTCAAGAAACATTTGTGTTTTTCATAGCTGGTGGTGTCCCTACGCCAGCTTCTTTACCAAGATGTGTGATTTTTGCGTAATTTTCTCCCTGTTTGCTTTCTTTGTATCTTTAAGGTTCAAAAAACCTTCATTTTCCCCAAGATCCATGTTCTAATACTTATCAATAGAATAAAAAACACGTAAAATGACATGAAATCTAACAAAATAATATGTTTGGAATGTATGAATAACTGGGTATAAATCACACTTATCAAATACCCCCAAACTTAAAATTTTACTAGTCCCAAGAAAAAGACTGATGAAAAACTAAATAAAAGTAAACAAACAAAAGTAACTTAATTAACTAGTCCACTTTCATAAGGATTACGATTACATTTAGTGTATGCAATAAGCCTTTAAACCCCTAAGAGGCCCTCATGGACTAGTTATAGTCTCGTGAGGGCTTATAGCAACGACACCTACATACGTCATTTACATGTAGATGGAATCATGCAAAAATAATAAAACATATAAAACAGTCCCAATAATTGCACATAATATTGTCCTCAAAGAATGCATACCAATAAAATCTAAGAACCTTTAGAGTACCAAACACAACTGAAATCCAAGTTTTTATGTAAATCATCTAAGTCTAACTCACAGTGTGTGTGTAAAGGTCTGCTCACAGCTTGATACCTAGCTAAGTCAACTGGGTGATTCATCTCAAAGATTGGCATCTGATGGGTTAAACCAACCTAGATATCTCACAAAAATATTCAATATTTGCCCATTAAGATCGATATGGTATGTGTAGACAACTGAACTTGGGCGACGCATGCTGTTCTAGACTCAGGGCCTAGTTGAGAGTACGGAGAAGTCCGCGGGGGACTAAACCGGAGAATAATGGAGTCTCCACCCGGTGTAAACCGGGACAAAGGTTTAAGGCCGTACTAACCCCTCGCAAGGGAAGACCTCAAACCGTTGGGTTCGGAATGGTCCCTTACTTATGTCATTGTGATGATATAATTCGTGCAATAAATCAACCGCATCTAATCAATAATAATGTTCAAAGGTCACTTAGATCTAATATGCTTCCGCTAACTAAATCCTAATATGAGTTTGCATACTTGAAAATAAGTCTTTAAACAATAAACACGCAACATCACACATTGAACATATTAAGCCATCAAACCAACGCAAACAAATAATGACTTAAATATAAACTAAATTAAATATCATGCATAAAGAAGAAACATAATCATGCTTTGAAATTAAATAACGAAACTAAGTTAAGACATGCTTAAAATATTAAATAAACAACCTGAAACTACATCATGCTCGAATACAAATTTGGATGAGACGAGATACATGTATCTTAAGTAGTATGTGGCATTGTATCCCGAGTGCAGACCATACTACCGTCCATTCGGAATCGGCTATGGAATTTACGTCCAGGTTTCCATCCGATATACCACAAAAGGGAACACATGTCCCGCTCATCCAACAATCAAATCATGCCTCAAACGACTCTCATGCAATTGTATATCAAAAATAAATAAATAAAACGAAAAGAGATATGTAAAAGGGTGCCCTCAGGTCTAACCTCTTTTGTCGTCTCAAGAAAGGGCGTTACACGTCCGTTGGGAGGGCGAATGATCCGATACTTTTCCGATTTGTTTTCTCACTGTTTTTCCTCGTTGTTTTGATGCTCGGGCTGCTGTTTTAAGTCCGTTTTGCTGCTGTTTTGCTGCTGCGTTTCAGGTCACTGTTTTGGTCGGTTAGTGGACTGTTTTGGGCGATTTTGAAGGCTAAAAGGGTTGCGGTTTTGAGGGGTTTTTTGGGGGTATTTGTGCAGTTTTTTACTGCAGTTTCAGGGTGTTTCGGGGACTATTTTGATGGGTTAAAACCGCACAAAAACTGGGCAGAACAGCGGGGTGAAGTGCGGCAGTTTTGCGAGGCAGTGCAGCGGGTTTCAGGGCTGTTTTAGGCATGTGATTGGGGGCTGTGTTGGGGTGTTTTGCGGCAGTAAGAGGGTGTGTTAAGGGCTGTGAGGGGTGGCTAAGGTGCGGCAGAAAGGGAGGATGTATGGCAGGTTGTGCGGCAATGAGAGTATAGGTGGTGATTCACGGCAATGCAGGGTTTCTTGGGGATTTATGTATGCGGCAATGGAGGCTTGGAGGAGGTGCTTGGGCGTGAATAAGAGGGCTTGGGCGTGTGAGAGAGATATGTGAGCTAGGGTTGTGAATGGGGGGTGAAGGCCTCTTTTTATAGGCAAAGGAGAGGAGGTTTCTCTTATACGACTAGGAGTAGGATTTCTATTGATGGTGACATCTTCTAAATAAGGAATAGATCTCCTAATTTGGATTTGTGATTGGATTTGATTTGGTAATGATTTGATTTGATTTCTTCTATTTAGGTAAGGATTTTATTTGATTTAAACATGTGATTAATGTGCATTTATCTAAATAAAAGCACCTTGGGCGTGAATCTCCCTCCTTGGGCATGGGCTTGGTTTGACTTGGTTTGACTTGGGTATTTTGGGTTTGGTTTGGGTTTGGTTTGGGTTTTGGGCCTTAGGTAAGCTTTGAAATGGAAGTCCAACAAGCAGCCGGAGCTAAACAACTCAGATAAAATCCAACAAAAATTCTAATTTCCAACTTTAACCTTCCAACGTCCGTTTCCCGCGACTTTCATGACTAAAGAAGTAGTTGTCTCCATACGAGACTCATCATCGGGCTGATATGCAAAAATGAAATGCCTACAGTCGCCCCCACTTTGATGGGACTTATGCAATGTGTGACAATGACAATCCTATCAAAGTACGTGCAATGCATTTTTACTTACCTGGCTCGCCAGCTGCCACATGGTTCGCCTGCTGTGTTGAGTTGATAGTAGGGTGTTGAAGTTGCGTCTCCGTACCTAGAGTGCCGCAGTGATGTTGTTGTTGTCTGAGTGCTAACCCCGTACCTAGGGTGTCGCGGTGACGACTCAGTACCTAGAGTGCCACAAGTGTCTGAGTGCTAACCCCGTACCTAGGGTGTCGCGGTGATGTCTCCGTACCTAGAGAGCCACAAGTATCTGAGTGCTAACCCCGTACCTAGGGTGTCGCGGTGACGCCTCCATACCTAGAGTGCCACAAAGTCTGGATGCTAACCCCGTACCTAGGGTGTCGCGGTGATGTCTCCATACCTAGAGAGCCACAAAGTCTGGATGCTAACCCCGTACCTAGGGTGTCGCGGTGACGACTCCGTACCTAGAGTGCCACAAGTGTCTGAGTGCTAACCCCGTACCTAGGGGGTCGCGGTGACGATTCCGTACCTAGAGTGCCACAAGTGTCTGAGTGCTAACCCCGTACTTAGGGTGTCGCAGTGACGTCTCCGTACCTAGAGAGCCACAAAGTCTGGATGCTAACCCCGTACCTAGGGTGTCGCGGTGACATCTCCGTAACTAGAGAGCCACAAAGTTTGGATGCTAACCCCGTACCTAGGGTGTCGCAGTTGATATCTCCATACCTGGAGTGCCGTACCTAGGGTGTTGCAGTGACGTCTCCGTACCTAGAGAGCCACAAAGTCTGGATGCTAACCCCGTACCTAGGGTGTCGTGGTGACATCTCCGTACCTAGAGAGCCACAAAGTCTGGATGCTAACCCCGTACCTAGGGTGTCACAGTTGATATCTCCATACCCGGAGTGTCGTACCTGGCTGATCTGATGTCTCCATACCCGGAGTGCCGTACCTGGCTGATCTGATGTCTCCATACCCGGAGTGCCGTACCTGACTGATCTGATGTTGAACTGATGTGGGCTTCGCCCCCAGTATGCCATACCCGGCAGAAACTGATACTAAACTGATGTGGACCTCGCCCCCAGAATGCCATACCCGGCAGAACTGATACTGAACTGATGTGGGCCTCGCCCCCAGAATGCCATACCCGGTAGAACTGATACTGAACTGATGTGGGCTTCGCCCCCAGAATGCCATACCCGACAGAAATTGATGCTGATACTCTTTTTCAACACACTGTAGTGCCTCTTTTCGAGATAATCTTGATAGCTAAACAATTTTTTGTCCTCAACAGGTGCTTCGCGTCAAAGCCAAAGAATCTTCAAAGTACTTGACATACTCAAACCCAATCCTCTGAACGGGTGATCTGAACAAGACTCCTAGTGTGTGTATGCTAAGGCTCTTTCAAGCTTATTCCTTAAGTCAACCAACTCGACGATTTCGCTTCGGAGAATCGGACCAGTGGGTCTAACCAACCTGGATGTCTGGGTCACATTCTGTGATTACTGTAGCATACTCAACATGATATGGTCTTCTTTTATTGCATCATCTTTTCTTTGGATTTCTTTTTTCTTCTTTTTTTTTTCTTTTTCTTTTTCTCGACACGCCTACCCTTTAAGGTAGCATTTCTCCTCATGGTGGTCCTAATACTCGCCCATGGGTAGCTTCATGCTTATTGGTTATAGGCGGTCTATTTTTCTTTTCATTACAGAGACTTTTCTTTCTTTATTTTCCAACCATATCATGTATCGTAGCAAAGGCAAATCAATTTGGACATCCAGGCAAACGGTCATTCACCGATCTACCATCTCTTCAACTGGTCATCTCATCAACCGCTCAAGCTTCTACTGTTGAGATACCCTTATCAAGTGCTTTATGAGTCTATGAGAGATCAATCCATTCCGAATACCATATAAGAGCGCGTCTCGCACTTCTCGTTTCTAAGGCTTCTCTCTACAGCACACAATGACATCACCGGATATATGTTTACCCATCAAAGATTTCTCTCTCACTCATTTTTCATCATATTTTTTTTCACTCACTCGCTCTATGGAATTCTTCCTTTCTTAACTGACTATGTGGGCTTCGCCCTAGGGATCTATACCCGAAACTCAAACTCAAAGTGGGCCTCAACCCTCAGATCACCATCTGAATCTTAACACCAATGTGGATCTCAGCCCTAGGATTTCTACCCAAATTCAACACAGTGCTTTCGCTGTTTCTGATTGGCTCGTCTTTGCTGCTTTCTTCTTCTTTCTCTTGAAACATGTGAATACAAAACATAAAACACAAAAAACACACAAAAGGAATGCAATAATGGGTTACATGTATGGATGCATGCATGAGTTTTCTTTATCCCGTCGGGTTAGGTCTTCTGTGGGTGACTATTCAGTCTTCTGTCCCTTAGGCAAAATACAGTTTCAATCTGTCAACGTTGATCAGCTCTGTGTACTCATTCCCTTCCAAGTCTGACAGTCTCACTGCTCAATTTCCCATTACTCTCTGAACAATGTATGGTCCTTCCCAATTCGGTCTGAACTTCCCTCTCGGGTCTGTCGTCGATGGCTTCGACTACTTGAGTACCAAATCACCTTTCTT
Source organism: Zanthoxylum bungeanum (assembly GCA_019454045.1). Lineage (NCBI taxonomy): Eukaryota > Viridiplantae > Streptophyta > Magnoliopsida > Sapindales > Rutaceae > Zanthoxylum > Zanthoxylum bungeanum. Next base: position 38,935 of record SKCR01045707.1, on the reverse strand, counting down.
GATCTTGGTAGGACGCACCTTCTTGTTAAACGCTCGAGCCAGCCTCTTCTGATAAATCTGCATGTGATGCAAGGACTTCATCCTCTTCTCATCCATCAGAGCCAACTGTTCAAACCTTTGCGAGGTCCATTCTTGTTCAGGCAACTCTGCTTCTGCTAACACCCTCATGGATTGTATCTCAACTTCCACCAGCAGTACCGCTTCCATTCCATAAACCAAAGAATACTGCGTGGCTCCTGTTGCCGTTCTCACTGATGTTCTATACCCCCACAAGGCATATGGCAGCTTATCAGCCCAATCTTTATAATTCTCTGTCATCTTCGCCCAAATCGTCTTTATCGTCTTGTTGGCTGCCTCGACTGCCCATTAGCCTGCGGCCTGTATGGTGAGGACTTGTGATGGCCGATTCCATACTTCTGTAACATTGCTTTGGTTTCTCCCTGAAATTGGACTCCATTGTCCGTTACCACATGGTGCGGTATATCATATCGGCAAATGAGATTCCGAGCTATGAACTTTGCCATCTGCTTCGCTGTAACATTACGGAAAGATTCAGCTTCTACATACTTTGAGAAGTAGTCTACGGCCACTACTATAAAGCGATGCCCATTCGATGCATTCGGTCGAATCTCTCCGATCATATCTATTCCCCAAGCCGAGAAAAGGCCATGGTTCTGACAACCCGTGCAACTCTGTATGCGGCAGATGATTCAAATTGCCGTGTGCTTGACAGTCGTGACAGTGCTTCACTAGTTTCGCGCAGTCTGCTTCCATGGTTGACTAGAAAAAGCCTTGTCTCACAATCTTGCGGGACAAGTTCAATCCGTTCATGTGTGGTCCACATACACCAGCGTGCACTTCTTCCATTATCTTCTGAGCTTCTTCTTTTTTTAAACATTTCAGCTGAATACCATTGCCCTGCCTCTTGTAGAGCTCTCCCTTCAGACTCACATACTGAGAGGCTAACTTCTGAATGGCCACTCGATCTTTTCTACTTGCTCCTTCTGGGAATTCCCTACGCTCCAAATACCTCTGTACATCATAATACCAAGGTTTCCCATCATCGACCTCACTTCCAAGATTCTGCCTATCTCATAGACTAGATTGCTTGCCGTTGTCAACACAAGCGGTCTCATCACTAGCTTCTCTGGATTTTCCCAAGTAGCGGCCAGTGTTGCCAATGCATCTGCCATCTGATTCTCCTCTCTCGGCAAATGCTGAAATTTACAATCGGGGATAGTCTGTGCCAGACTTCTGAGATGGAACAGATACGACTTCAACCGTTCTTCCTTCAGTTCCCATTCTCCTTGCATCTACCGGATCACCAACATCGAGTCTCCGAAAACTTCAACATTCTTAGTCCTCAAGGCTATCAGTGCAGTCAACCCAAATGCACAAGCTTCATACTCAGCCATGTTGTTAGTCACTCCGAATGTCAACCTCTTGGCCATAGGCAAAGTTTCTCCTTCAGGGGTGACTATTACAATCCCGATTCCGGCTCCTTTGCAGTTCACTGCTCCGTCAAAATACACCTTCCATCCTTGGACTACTATAGCTTGGATTTCTTCGTCGGGGAACTCAAACTTGTACTGATCCCCTTCAACAGGTTGCAAGGCCAAGAATTCTGCCACGGTTCGCCCTTTGATTACCTTGGAGGTGAGGTACTCGATGTCAAATTCAGTCAGCAGCACTAACCATCTGCCTAACTTCCCAACCAGCGAGGGTACTGAGTGCAAGTACTTCAAAGGATTCTCCTTTGCGACCACTTGGATCTTGTAAGACTGGAAGTAGTGGCGCAACTTCTTGGATGCCCATACTACGGCTAGACAAATCTTCTCCACTTCCTGATAGCGAGCTTCGTACGGAAGCAGCTTCTTACTGAGGTAGTAGACGGCATGCTCTACTCCTGTCTCATCGGCTTGTACCATCATCGCCCCCAGTGCTTCAGGTTCAATAGCCAAATAAAGTACCAAAGGCCTACCCTGTCTCGGAGGTTTCAACACAGGAGGTTTCACCAAATATTCCCTTATTCTGTCAAATGCTTCCTGACACTGCTCGTTCCATTTCACTGGTTGATCTTTCCTCAACAACTTGAAGATGGGCTCACACACCGATGTTAACTTAGCGATGAAACGGCTGATATACTGGATTTTCCCTATGAAGGCTTTGACTTCTTTCTCTGTCTTTGGTGCCGGCATCTCAGTAATAGCTTTAATCTTCTCGGGATCCACTTCTATTCCGCCTATTCCTACTGTATGACCGAGCAGCTTTCTTGATGTTACTCCGAAAACACACTTCTTGGGATTCAGCCGCAAGTTGAACTTATCCACTCGTTCAAGGAACTTTTCCAACGCTTCTATATGCCCGTCTCTTGTCTCTGACTTGACCATCATGTCATCCACATACACCTCAATCTCCTTATGCATGAGGTCATGAAACAAGGTAGTGGCCATCCGCTGATATGTGGCTCCGGCGTTCTTAAGCCCAAATGGCATCACCTTGTAGTAGTAAGTACCCCATTCTGTAACAAATGCGGTCTTGTGCTTATCTTCTTCGGCCATAAGCACTTGGTTGTACCCCGAAAACCCATCCGCGAATGAGTACATGGCTGACAATGCTGCACTATCCAAAAGAACATCAATATGCGGCAAAGGAAAGTCATCCTTTGGGCATGCCTTGTTAAGATCTCTGTAGTCAACATACATCCTGACTTTGCCGTCTTTCTTCGGTACAGGCACAATGTTTGCCAACCACTCGGGGTATTTCACTACTTCCAGGAATCCCACATCTAGTTGCTTCTTGACCTCCTCTCTGACCTTCTCGGCCCATTCGGGTCTCATCCTTCGGAGTTTCTGCTTTACCGGCTTCATGTTCGGATATGTCGGTATCGCATGTTGGGCAATACTTCTATCTACCCCAGGCATGTCCTCATAAGACCAAGCAAACACTTTGGCATATTTAACCAAATCTCTTCTAAGTTCTTCCGCTCTTCGGCGGTAACTTTGCTTGCAATCAAGATTTCCTTGGATTTTCAGGCGTACCAAGGTTGAATGCATTCGTTTTGACAGAGTTGATATCGAATATGCTTAAGTCATGCAAGTTAGAAAGCGGAGACTCAGTCAAGTAAGCAGAACTATTGTCTTTATTGCCAACAACAAAAGGGGTACACTCAAACAAATCTGGAAGGAAAATATCCTCATCTTCTACAGATATCTCTCCCTCTACAATAGGATCTATCTCAGGTTTCTTTTCTTCCCTGAGTGTTAGGGTCTCCAGCTTCATGAGCTCTTCCTCCCACTTCTCATCCTCTTTCTTTGCAACTTCTCCCGCCTGCGGCTTTTCACCAAGCATATCCTGGAAAATTTCAAATCCAGGTACCACAACCCCGTTGACTTCCACCGGTTCGGGTTCTCCTTGATACCCTGAGGCCTTAACAAAGCACTCCATCAGCTTCAGCCCTTTCTTCTTGACCTTGGGCTTGTCCTCATCAGAACGATATCCCAAACCCTTCCGAGTGTTCTGCCCTTTGAAGTCTGGCAGTGTTGAGCCTTGGCCCGGCTCGAATTTCATCTTCTCCATAATTCGGGCTACCTTGGGATCCACCCACTCCTCAAAAGTTGCTGACACTTGGAACCTTGGGAAAGGTTGTATTTCCAAAGCGGCTACAGCATTATCCACCTCGGCTCGGATAGTGACGATTTTCCCGTCATAAGGGAACTTGATCATCTGATGCAAAGTAGAGGGCACGCCCCCAAGCTTATGGAACCAGGGCCTTCCCAACAATAAGGCAAAAATGGCTGGGATGTCCAGCACAGTGAACTCCACTTCATCCTCAACTGGACCAACCTTGAATATTGCGGTAAAAGTACCTTCAACTCTTCGCTTGCTATCATCATAGGCTTTGATAGTCATGTTGGAAGGACTCAACTCAGTTGGCTTAATACCCAGCCTTGCCATAATTTTCAATGGGCATACATTAATGGAAGAGCCATCATCCACCATCACACAAGAAGTTCTCTTGCCCCTCACCTCAGCTCGGATGAACAAACGCCTGTTGTGGTTTCTCCCTTCAGCCGGGAGCTCTTCATCAGAGAAGGTTATCATTACGGCTTCCTTCTGCACTAAACCCACAAACATAGCTGGATTAGCATCTTCCGGTATTACTATTTTACTCAAGGCTTCCACCATAGCCCGCCGGTGTTCCCCAGATGCACATAATAATTCCCAGATGCTCAGATGTGCCCGAGTCTTCTTCAACTACTGCAGCACTATACCACCCTCGGCTTTCTCAGCATTCTTAGTTACCTCACGACCTTCCTCCTGGACTTATTTTCCCTTCTCTTTCTCATTAGTGTCATTGTAAAAGCGCCCACTCCGGGTCATGCCTTTCACTTCTTCTTCCTCACCCCCACTTGAGTAGTCTTCCCAAAAATCCTTCTTTTGTTCTGCCTCATCTTCACTATTACTGTCCCAAATACCGAGGCAAAAGGCTGTTTGGTCAAAGGTTTGGAGGACAAGGTCCTCAGGTAGGCCAGAGTTGATCATGTAGGTAGGTGGGGGAACATAGTGATAATTGGGTAGAGGGTTGCGGTGAGTGTTTGGTTGCTCTTTTTCAGGGTCGGGAATCTTGTGGGAGTATATTAGGTCTTGGACTTCATGGCGAAGCCGGGCACATTTATCGGTGTCATGACCAGGCTGTTGGTGGAAATGGCAAAAGAGGTTCATGTTTAGGTTCGATGGGGGAGGATTTGGTAGTGGTTTTGGTTCGAGGGGTTTTAACAGCCTTTGCCTCAGTAGCTTCTCTAGTACCTTGGACAAAGGTCTACCCAAGTTAGAAAAGCGTCTGTTCTTTATGGCTGCAATCTCTGCAGTAACAGGCTTAGCTCTTGAGGGTCCTCCGACAGTCCTCTTGTTCAAACTATAAAACTTCTGTTCTCAGCCTCCTCCTCTTCAATATCCATTACAGTTTCCCTCAGCTGGCGGAAATCTGCAATCATCGAAGTCATTCTCCTCAGTTTACCATAGATCGAGGGTTTAGTCCCCTTAACGATCATCTTGATCTGATCTTTCTCGGAAGGCCTGGTCTGCATCTTTAAGAGCTGGCTTCTCCAACGGTCAACATACTCCTTAAAGCTCTCCTCAGGCTTCTGCTTAGTATTCTCCAAGTCACGGAGCGACAAGTCGATCTCTAAGTCCGTCACATACTACTTCAAGAAGGCATCAGCCAACTCCCTCCAATCTTCTTTAACCTTCTTCTCAAGGCTATGATACCAAACCACAGGTGCCCCCTCGAGTGACATCCCGAACATCTTATGGTCTTGGCGCTGAGATAGGCCAACTGAACTCATCACTGAGACATACTGCCTCAAGTGGACTCTCGGGTCGCCGTTCTCGTTGAACTTAGCAATATCCAGCATTTTGAACTGCGCGGGCAGCTGTTCCTCAAAAGTCATTGAGTCATAATCTAGTAGATCCTCATGCTTCCCCTTCAACTTACGGGTAACAGACTCCATCTGATCACGGAGCTTTTGCATTTCAGCCTGAGTCCCAGCTATCCTACCAGCGGCATAGTCAGCCAAATCATCATCAAATATCGGAGCATCATCATTCAATCCATTTTGAGGGCTCTCCCGCCTCTCATTCTCAGATCCTCCCGCAGCGCGGGGCACAGCCATACCAGACATGGCAGCAGTCAGAGCTTGCAGTTGTTCAGTCATCTTGGCGAAGTTAGCTTCCATCTGATCCATTCTAGACCCCTCGTTGACGGATTCACTCATATTCGCTGAAGGTCTTTTGACTAATCTCCCTTCTTCTCTAACCCAACAGGAATCTATGTTGCCTCTTTTAAGGCCACGTGTCAGTGCATATGTGTGCGATGCATGTAATATAAAACTATAAAAAGAAAATTTAAACTACATGGCCCATTATCATTTTGAAGTATTCAATCATACTATCGCGCAGTGCAAACTTGTCCCAGTTGAAAAGGCCCAACAGGTTTACAATTTGCGGTGATATGGCTAAATGGCTTCAAATGATAAGAGGCCCTATCCACAAAATGGCCCACTGGCATTCTAGAAGCTTTTGGCCCAACTGTCAAAAGACACAAACTTGTCCCAGTTTAAATGGCCCAACAGGTTCATACCCTTTGACAGAAAGTCCAACTGGATCCAAATGACAGCGGCCCATCACACATAATTATAAGATGACTAACTACAGGTTATTTATGGCTAAGGTTCACGAGTGGGTTCACGGGGCACGGACAAAGGCTCTCCCTGACGAATGTTTGCTCACGACTAGGACTCCCCACTCAAGGGTTCAAACGACCAAGTGAGGGCACCTTTTTTATACCTTACGGCACGTGCCAACGAGTTATGGTGTGTGACTGACTGTTGAATGGACTTCCCGTTGTAGATTCCCCAGAGGGAAGGTGGAGCGAGGCTCTCTTAAGTACCCTAGCCTCTTAGGCTCCTATCGCTTGGTGACAGGAATAAACAACGAGTCCTCCAAACTAGTCTATCACAACAAGCTACGGGTAATGATCATCTAGGTGCCTTCACAGATTTTCCTCGAAAGGTAGTGAATGAAGGAGGACACCCAACCACCACCTAGCTTTAACTAAGCCTTTGATTAACCCCATCAACCCACTACAGACACGGTCAACTAATGCATAAATTATAAACAACACAAGACATGATTTCGAGGCCGATTCTCTATCCCCAGTGGAGTCGCCAGACTGTAGACAACAGAAACTTGGGCGACGCATGCTGTTCTAGACTCAGGGCCTAGTTGAGAGTACGGAATAGTCCGCGGGGGACTAAACCGGAGAATAATGGAGTCGCGACTGTTGGAGTTTATTCAAGGTCCCAAGATCAAAACTCAAGCATGAATATCAAGTGAATACAACGACGGAAGTGCGGAATACTTACATCGAGCGGTTGAGAGACGATTTGGCAACAAAAACGAATTCACTGCCCACTTGACTGCTCACGCAGTAGTAGTAGCAATATCTCACTGGTTTCGGCCATTTTGAACATCAAAAACGAGCTCTAAGCTTCATCAAAACGTTCCCGGCTCATGGGTAAACTTCCCTATCACCTTAGCATTGAACCCGGAGTGTGCTAGCACTCTTGTTTTGCCACAAAACTCACTTGCTTCCCTCCATTTATCTTCATTATGCTCGGCAGTTTACTGCCATAGAAGAAGAAGAAATGGCGTGAAGAGAGGAGAAGGAAGAAGAGAGAGAGAGAGAGAGGAGGGAAAATAAAAAGTGATGCATTGTCTTTACAATTTCGGTTTTTGACTTTAATTTAAGCATCAAATGCCAAATGAATTTCATTTGAAATTCATTTCAAAGCAATTTGCTTTATGTCAAGTACACACATCACCTTTTTGTCAAATCAAGTCACATCACCTTTTGTCACATCAATCAATCAATCCAATCAATTGTCACATCACTCAAAGTGACATGATTTGACGCTTGATGTGATGTGACGCTAGATGCGACTAGCGATTTGACGCTTGATTTGACGTGCCGCACTCGAATTTAAATACGAATGCGCTCGTAAAAATCTCGGGCTCGGGTTCGTTAATTCCAAATTAACGAATTTTCCGTTGCGTCGTAATTAAACGATTACGCCAAGCGAAATCACTATTCACGTCGCTAACGAATTAATTCTAAATTAATTCGTTCGCCCGAATTAAAATCTAATTTTAATTCCGCGTCGAAATCCAATTTCGATTAATATATCAAATATATTAATTCCTCGATTAATTCCAAATTAATGTTTCTCTCTCTTTAATCGTTATTTTATCCTAGATAAAATATCTTCGCAATTAATCCCAGATTAATTTTCTCTCTCTCTTCTAATTAATCCCAGATTAATATAAGTGCGAGTCATACGTCATCGGTGAATCTTTGGGAAGCGACCCATGAGATCCCCGGATATGTTGGCAGTCAAATCGGTCGTCGGACTGTCCGAACACGTAAGTACCTCGTACTACGTTTTACCGATTTACAAGACAAGGTTGGCTTCTAGCAAAGCACCATGTCTATCCAATTCTCCGGAAACATCCTTACAGGAATAAGGATCTATATCAAGCGTAGTATACCGTAGTATTGTGCGTATCGGCCCAGTATCAGATAGTCACGTGTTAGGGCTGGGGCTGGATAATGTGTGTTACCCCGTCCGAAACACATATCGGATGTCTGGTAACTAGTCTCTATAATCGGATATTCATGACCTGGTCATAATATCACGATTGGATGCGCATCACTTAAGAGCACTAATACCGTATCCTGCGTGACATCATCTCCAATATGACTGGAGTGATACTTCCGTCTCGACATCACACCCAATACTCTACGATTCTCTGATAAACCCAGAAGTGGTAGACACAGAACCTGGTCAGGGTCCCCAACCACCAAAACCAAAGTTTATCGATTATCGTAAGTATTAGCGATGCAAGTCTCAGGTTAAGACTATACACACCTACCTCGATTTCGGCCTCCCATAGACACATAGTCATAATACCAATGGGATTCCGAGGGGTCTATCCAGAGCGAAGCTGTTTCCCGTACCATCGGTGAAACACGACCTCCTATCGCACTTGCATAAGTCTCCAACACTTATATATATGAGAACTATGCCGTTGTGCCCTCACAACGCGCACAAGTGCAATACTAGCCTATTCCGTTATCGATGTCCAGTCTCGATAATACTACGGCTAGGGATATTTAATGATTAATCCTTCGTGGACTGATACTGTCTCATATCATCTCAATCCAGGAACTAATCATAGGGACCTCTCTTCATTTATATATCTTTGGTGATCTAATCACAAATGATGAGAGTGCAATTTCCTTATTACATAGTTAATTTGCTACAACAACACAATGATCTGTGCAAATAGTGACGCTATGGGTCATATTATCCAAAAATCTCCCACTTGGCACGTAGCGAGTCACTCAAGTGTTCCAACACTTGAACTATGTAAGGTTCGCTCAAATTGCTGAGGAAAGGTTTTCGTCAGCAGATTTGTTTAATCATCATCTGACGCGATTTACACGATCATCACATCGCCACGATGTACGATCCGAATGAATCAGATGATATAGAAGTATATATCTGGATCGTCGATGAGACCTTTAATTCCTTAGCCTGTGCTGACGCCTAGTTCAGCTGCTAACAGAACTATATCTAATCTAATTAGATTTATGTTCGATCCAAATGGCTTCTTTTGCTGTCTCAGCTGCAGCAATAATCCGCGTTTGTTGTTTATTCGGCAACAATTATCTTGCTTGGAAGATTTCCAGCTCACTGTGTCCCGTTATCCAAACTGTATAGTACCGTTTGCGACCTTTAGCCGTCTTTATCGGTTATAGGAAACTTGCTACAGTGATCCCAGTCACTTCAAGTTCTCCTTCTCCAAGACTAAGACAGCATCCTTAGTTCTCTAAGAAACTAACGGATGTTCCTAACATCAATCCAGTGACTATCACTCGGATTAGCCTGTTTGTGAATCCATATGCTCAAAGCGTATGATACACCAGGTTTTGTACATTTTTCAATGTACGGTTCCACGGAGAGTATTTCGAAAGCCAAGCTTTCGCCGACATTTATTTTATGGGAATATCATTTCCAAGAAATGACGTATTATCATTACTTTATAGGACAGCCACTGTCAGTGTGCTCCCACTAACCTCCTTATATACAAAAGAATTATTTTCGTTTTGAATTAAATCATACACCATTATGATTACATCAAAATGATAATTCCAAGAACTAATGCTCGTATCAGCAAGCATTATCCAAATGGATTTACCGTGGCAACAGGTAAAAGGTTGAATCGTAATCAACACAATGTCGATAACGATACCTTTCCGTTAAAAGCCTAGCTTTATACGTTGGTATGTTGCTATCCATGTACGTCTTCCTTGAAGACTTATAGTACCAATAGGCACAATGCCTTGTGGTACATCAACTAGTCTCCAAACTTGTTGATATACATGGAATCCATTTCGGATTCATGACACTTTGTCATAATAGGGAGTCGATACCTTGTATCACTTCCTTAGTTCTCGTGTATTCGAAGATTAATGGTATAGTTTTATCCTTGATCAACTATATTTGTTCCATTAAGATTCAATGCCTTGAACATATTACTCCGATTTTCATCGAGTTATACTATCCTCCCACTTACCACCGCAATAGTATTCCTCTTAGGAAAACCGCGTGGTGAGCAACAATCTAATTATTCTCTTGTGAGGTGTATAAGTACAATACTTATGGTATCCCTAGGATGACCTACAATTGGCACTTTTATATTTGGGTTTTAGTTTGGTATCATCCAAACATATGCCAAGCATACCCAAACAGTCAGGAATGAGAAACCCGGTTTCTTTCCCGTTCAAATCTAATATGATATCTGTCAAACAGATTATTATGGAACCTTATTCAAAATAAGTTCTTGCACTGTTTAAAGCTTATCTGTTGAAGGAAATGGTAGCTCTAAGCGACTCGTGATTAACCTTATTATGTCTAACAAAATTCGGTTAATCCTTTTCGGACACACCGTCAAAATGACGTGTTCCGAGAGGAGTCCTCATTGAAAGAATATATACTCTTTCAAGTATACGAGAAACTTACTGCTTAAGTATTTTCATTACGGTCTTACCGTGATGGTGTAATACTATAACCGATCTGTTTGTTTATTCCGTGTCGAAACTATAAAAGTTTTCGATTTGTGTTCTTCAAAAGAAACACACAACCATTACGTGATGCAACATCCGTATAGGTCACGTAATATTCATATCCACCTCTAGCCTAGCTAGACACGGGCCCCCTTGCTTCACTATGAACTAGGGCTAACAGATCGGTGGCATTTTCACTTTTACCGAGTAAAGGTGTTTTAAGCACTTTGCTTAATAAACTAGATTCGTAGACTTTATTTGAATAGAATCAAATCAGTCCTAGTACCCGCTCTTCAAAAGTGCGGATATACGATTCTTGTTTAGTAGTGTCCCTGACAACTATGCCACAATTAAGTTTCTTAACTGATCAATCAGTTTGAGCTATTTATTTGTCATGTTATATATTTGAGATATTATTTATATTCAAAATATAAATTCTGTTATTCACATCCAATGTGTTTATCTCAATATCATCTTTATATAATAAAACACTTTAGTGTTCTAGAATATAAAGGTACACCCGCAGCGGGTTATACACTGATATAAAGACAATGTTTCTAGTCAAACTAGTTACATTTTAACAGTTCCCTAATTTAAGTACATACCCAGGGTAATTCCTAAAATTAGGTATCTACGGTTAAAACAGCGACTATCGTCCTGTTTTCAATTCGCAGAGTAATCTCATTTGAAGTCAGTATCCTGCTTAAAGCAGATTCTGCACAACAGTACATATTTATGTATCACACTAAGTATTTAAAATCCAATTTCAATACTAGTTGTGAACATAATTATGACAAACATATTTGAAGTAAGAGCCTTGCTCGTCTTCAATTCCTTCTTAGGATATTTCCTATTATCTTCCTAGAAGACCTAATCCTTAATTCTGATTCAGAAATTAGGGAGTATAGTACGACAAGCTTAATGGATTAAGCGCTAAAGTCATCATTATATGAATATTCCAAATTTCATATTCCACTTATTCGCTTAACTTCGGACTTTAGGCATAAATCATTATTTTATCAAATAAAACAACTTATTAATTTCCAAGACCATCTTGAAATTATTCCCAATTAGAAAATTAAATCATTTAAAATATTTTAATCCAAGATTATATTTTAAATATCCAACTTTTCAATTTTATCTTGATTACAATAGTCCAACTATTTAATCAACGATTAGTGGTACTATTTATTATAATGATTATAATAGTCCAACTATATAATCAAATATAATTTAAATTAATTAACCTCAATTACATTGATTACTATAATCCAATTATAAAATCAACTGTAAACTGAAATTAATTAATTCAAATATATGATTAATATAATCCAATTATATATAATCAACTATAATACAGTCCAACTGTTTATTAAAACAACAATTTAAATATTAGTCCAACTAACATTTAATTAATGTGACGAGAAAAATATAAATGAGCGTGTTTAGCGAGTGATTGAACGAATGTTGCAAATTCAATACTTGCCTCCCACTATTTTTCGTCGAGCCTCTAACCCTCTGTGGAGTACTCGGGAAACCGTGTTTCCTAGTGGGCTAGGATCCTGTTAAATAACATACAACCTTGAGTTTGGCCAACAAGCTGTATGCTACTTACCAGGTAGATCTCACAGATCAATTGGATCCAATCCAATTCCCAGATCCGGTTAGGTGGACATCCAAGTCCTAAACATATCGCTTATGCCAATGTATCTAATACATTTTCCTAACCTTATCCTCCGAATCATCTAGGCCTTGGCTTTGGCACAACAAACCTAATGATTCCAGTTAAGCGGGACCCATTGACAAGGAAAGTTTTGTAATCAATGTCTTTGGACAAGAAGTGATCTTGACTTTGGCCAACAAATCACAACTTGGACTAGACACCGATGTGGAACAAAACTCTCATGATTCAAATACATCCAATTGACAAGGTCTTGACTTTGGCCAACAAACCAATGCCAATCAGATCTTGAACAAGAATCATTCAATGGAAGGATAATCGCTTAATATAAAACGAGGGTTTTTCGCGTGCAAATTGGCTACCAATTTAATTATCTTTGTTAAGGTCTCATCATCATACACCCTTAAACATGCATTCTAAATACATAATAAAGCGAGTATGAAAATAAATAATAATGATATGCGGATGGATACTTTACATTGATCCTAGATCAAATCTCTCATTTTCTCTCTCCAAAGCTAGCACTTGTATTTACTTCTACCCGTTACACTACACTTCTAAAGAAACCTCATATACATAGAGGGGAATAGGTGAGAAGAGAATACAAAGAGAACGAAGGTGATAAGGCTGGACACGCAGGTCCATTTATAAATCAAATTTATTACAATTTCCAAAATTGCCCCACCCGACTAATATCCATCCGATATACATTATTCATGCATCGCAACCATGTATTCACTCAAGCATGTTATCAATCAATCTAATCCAATTAATTAATCTGATTATTAGTGATCATCCAATGTTCAAACAACGATTTGATTTTGTTCGAGTCAAACTCGTTTTTGCGAACAAGTACTTAAAGTACGAATTCTTGAATTAAATTAAACTACATAATTAAATCTAATTTAATATGTATTTAATACTAATCCAATTATTTAATTCCAAATTAAATCTTACACTTTATTTACGAACCTTACGACTTAAATTCCAAATTTAATCGTTTCGGGTCTCAAAGCGCCGATGAATATCCAATATTAGTTTAATTAAAGTCTAATGGGCTTTTAATTAATTTCTTAAGGCGTGGACTTTTGGTCAATTCGTGTCAAACCGAATAACCAAAATCCAATCCGGGAGTTACCCCATAAGCCTAGAAATCAATCTTGGCCCATTAGGCCCAATTAAACTTTAAGGTCCATAAGTCGCATTTGGGCTTTATGGTAGCGGTTTTGGGCCTAATTGGATCCAACCAATTTTGCCTAAACCTAACTTTGTACAACAAAGCCCAATAAGCCCATTTACAACTATTCAAGCTCAATTTCCAAAATTAGCCTTATTAATTAAATTACACAAATCCAATCTCGCAATTTAATTACCTAAAGTGTATATCATGATTAATCACCTAAACTATTATTTCCAAAACACAAATTAGGCTAATTAATCATACTCAATTTCATCATCACATGTCTAACACGTTAAGATTAAAATCAAACTCATTACATGCTTTACTTTATTCTTGGCAATAAGGTTAATTACATGTCCGATTGTTTCAATCCAATTAAAACCAATTCGACATCAAATCAACATACTCTCAATCGTTTCAAGTCATCCAATGATCAACGAAACAAAATTACCAAGATTTAGGGCATATTCATATTCGGCCAACACATCAAAATTGGGGAAATAATTGTTCTAAAACAATTTAATTAAATTGATCCAACCAATCATCAATTAAACATGTATTAAGCATACTTAATCATCCAATTTCATAATTGCATGCTCAATTTCATTTTTCCCAATTTAAAGTTTCATGACATACATTCAAAATTGGGGAAATTTGTTCTAAACAATATTTAATCAAATTGATCCAACCAATCATCAATTAAACATGTATTAAGCATACTTAATCATCCAATTTCATAATTGCATGCTCAATTTCATTTTTCCCAATTTAAAGTTTCATGACATACTTGGCAATTTGGGGATTTTTCGTCCAAATCGAATTCAATCCAATTGATTCCGCAATCGACGTTAAATCATCATCCCGAATGATTTCCAACACTTCCAATTGTCAAAAATCAAAAAATCCCAAGACATAAAATGCATATCATTTTCGGCCAAGGAGGATATTTGGGGAAAAATTGATCCAATCAAATTTTCTTCAAATTGACATAATCAATCATCAATACAAACACAATTAAGCATACAAATCCATCCAATTTCATTTATCATGCTCACAATCAAGTTTGCCCAAATTTTATCCCTAACTTTTCATGCTTTTCAACCTAAGCTCATGATGCCATTGTTGGAGTTTATTCAAGGTCCCAAGATCAAAACTCAAGCATGAATATCAAGTGAATACAACGACGGAAGTGCGTAATACTTACATCGAGCGGTTGAGAGACGATTTGGCAACAAAAACGAATTCACTGCCCACTTGGACTGCTCACGCAGTAAGTAGTAGCAGAATATCTCACTGGTTTCGGCCATTTTGAACATCAAAAACGAGCTCTAAGCTTCATCAAAACGTTCCCGGCTCATGGGTAAACTTCCCTATCACCTTAGCATTGAACCCGGAGTGTGCTAGCACTCTTGTTTTGCCACAAAACTCACTTGCTTCCCTCCATTTATCTTCATTATGCTCGGCAGTTTACTGCCATAGAAGAAGAAGAAATGGCGTGAAGAGAGGAGAAGGAAGAAGAGGAGAGAGAGGAGGGAAAATAAAAAGTGATGCATTGTCTTTACAATTTCGGTTTTTGACTTTAATTTAAGCATCAAATGCCAAATGAATTTCATTTGAAATTCATTTCAAAGCAATTTGCTTTATGTCAAGTACACACATCACCTTTTTGTCAAATCAAGTCACATCACCTTTTGTCACATCAATCAATCAATCCAATCAATTGTCACATCACTCAAAGTGACATGATTTGACGCTTGATGTGACGCTAGATGCGACTAGCGATTTGACGCTTGATTTGACGTGCCGCACTCGAATTCTAAATACGAATGCGCTCGTAAAAATCTCGGGCTCGGGTTCGTTAATTCCAAATTAACGAATTTTCCGTTGCGTCGTAATTACGTACGCCGTAATCAATCGATTAAAGCGAATATTCACGTCGCTAACGAATTAATTCTAAATTAATTCGTTCGCCCGAATTAAAATCTAATTTTAATTCCGCGTCGAAATCCAATTTCGATTAATATATCAAATATATTAATTCCTCGATTAATTCCAAATTAATGTTTCTCTCTCTTTAATCGTTATTTTATCCTAGATAAAATATCTTCGCAATTAATCCCAGATTAATTTTCTCTCTCTCTTCTAATTAATCCCAGATTAATATAAGTGCGAGTCATACGTCATCGGTGAATCTTTGGGAAGCGACCCATGAGATCCCCGGATGTGTTGGCAGTCAAATCGGTCGTCGGACTGTCCGAACACGTAAGTACCTCGTACTACGTTTTATCGATTTACAAGACAAGGTTGGCTTCTAGCAAAGCACCATGTCTATCCAATTCTCCGGAAACATCCTTACAGGAATAAGGATCTATATCAAGCGTAGTATACCGTAGTATTGTGCGTATCGGCCCAGTATCAGATAGTCACGTGTTAGGGCTGGGGCTGGATAAGTGTCTACCCCGTCCGAAACACATATCGGATGTCTGGTAACTAGTCTCTATAATCGGATATTCATGACCTGGTCATAATATCACGATTGGATGCGCATCACTTAAGAGCACTAATACCGTATCATGCGTGACATCATCTCCAATATGACTGGAGTGATACTTCCGTCTCGACATCACACCCAATACTCTACGATTCTCTGATAAACCCAGAAGTGGTAGACACAGAACCTGGTCAGGGTCCCCAACCACCAAAACCAAAGTTTATCGATTATCGTAAGTATTAGCGATGCAAGTCTCAGGTTAAGACTATACACACCTACCTCGATTTCGGCCTCCCATAGACACATAGTCATAATACCAATGGGATTCCGAGGGGTCTATCCAGAGCGAAGCTGTTTCCCGTACCATCGGTGTGAAACACGACCTCCTATCGCACTTGCATAAGTCTCCAACACTTATATATATGAGAACTATGCCGTTGTGCCCTCACAACGCGCACAAGTGCAATACTAGCCTATTCCGTATTATCGATGTCCAGTCTCGATAATACTACGGCTAGGGATATTTAATGATTAATCCTTCGTGGACTGATACTGTCTCATATCATCTCAATCCAGGAACTAATCATAGGGACCTCTCTTCATTTATATATCTTTGGTGATCTAATCACAAATGATGAGAGTACAATTTCCTTATTACATAGTTAATTTGCTACAACAACACAATGATCTGTGCAAATAGTGACGCTATGGGTCATATTATCCAACAGCCACCCGGTGTAAACCGGGACAAAGGTTTAAGGCCGTACTCACCCCTCGCAAGGGAAGACCTCAAACCGTTGGGTTCGGAATGGTCCCTTACTTATGTCATTATGATGATATAATTCGTGCAATAAATCAACCGCATCTAATCAATAATAATGTTCAAAGGTCACTTAGATCTAATATGCTTCTGCTAACTAAATCATAATCTGAGTTTGCATACTTGAAAATAAGTCTTTAAATAATAAACACGCAACATCACACATTGAACATATTAAGCCATCAAACCAACGCAAACAAATAATGACTTAAATATAAACTAAATTAAATATCATTAAATATAAACTAAATTAAATATCATGCATAAAGAAGAAACATAATCATGCTTTGAAATTAAATAACGAAACCAGGGGAAAGCATTGTGCCCCCGTGGCGTGCACCTGCCCCAGCGTTGTAAGGAGGAGCCCTCACGCAAAATACAGGCTCCACAGCGACCTGGCATACAGAGGATGTGCCCTTACCAATTGTAACGCTCCCTGATCCGAATCCTGGTTCGCCGGGACGTTAAATTGAAAGGTTCAGAATTATGTTTTGGAGGCCTCGGGCAGGACGCTGTTCTGAGACATTCGGGCTGTTATTTACACTTTAACATTTTGCTTTGGGACAAGTGCTAAGTCACCCCCACCTTTTTATTTTATTTGCCATAAATTTTTTTTTTTTTTCACTGGACTGGCAAGGGGACGCCCGTGCCAGATTCGGTAGGGCTTCAAAGGTTGATTCACTTCCCTTCTGAATAAGTCCCAAGGATTATTCGGCTCGGGGCTGGATTCGTTCCGCCGAGGCCACTTGTTGATCGGCTCGGGGCTGGATTCATTCCGCCGAGGCCACTTGGTTAATCGGCTCGGGTCTGCTCTTGTACCGCCGAGATCGATATTTCTTTCCAGCTCGGGGTCGGGTCACATCCCACCGAGTCAACTTCTTTGGACTGGGGATGTAACATTCCCCCAGAGCCAAGTGTTTCTTTCAGCTTGGGGTCGGGTCACGTCCCACCGAGTCTACCCTTTGGACTAGGGACGAAACATTCCCCCAGCCCAAGTAGTTCTTACAGCTCGGGGTCGGGCCATATCCCACCGAGTCTGCCCTTTGGACTGGGGACGTAATATTCCCCCAGGCCCAAGTAGTTCTTACAGCTCGAGGTCGGGCTATGTCCCACCGAGTCTGCCCTTTGGATTGGGGACGTAACATTCCCCCAAACCCAAGTAATTTCCGCAGCACGGGGTCGAGTTACGTCCCACCGAGCACATAAAAAAAAAGAGAACCCTTTGAAAAAGAAAAGTCACCCACAAACAGATTACAAGAAAATTTACAAAGACAGAAGACACAAATGCATATTCAAAAAAAGGGGGATGTATTAAAGTATCATTACAGGAAAACATAAGAAATGTTATTACAAAGAAAGGAAGAAGCGTATAAAGGGCCCCGTCCGGGTTGCCCCTACTCAATCAGCCCGCGCAGGAGCAGGTAGCATTTCCTCAGCTGGCTCGGTCGACGGGAGGATTGACTCAGCCTCGAGAAAAGGAGCCATAGCCTCAACCTCAGCAACCTGGGAGGCCCCTATTTCTGGGATCGGAGATGTAACCTTAGGGAGGTCCTCCTCAGAAACAGGTACCACAGGGCGATCCTCCAAAAAAACTGAGACCGGATCAGGATCCATCACTTCCTCGGAAGAAGGAGGAAGCCACCTGATTACGCCCAAATATTACTCGCGGTTATCGCAGTACAGTTGGGGTGTCGATTCCACAGAGAGAAGGTTACATGAACTGATTTACTTAACAGAAACGATTAGCAATAACTATTTAAAGGAAATATTAAATATGATGGAAAACTAAATAATTCAAAGGCTTAAAAGGTTTTAATAATATTGAGAAAAATAGCAAAGCATCCGGGTTCCCTCTTGTACCTATTACCTATATTCCGTTATCGATTCATGCTATTACACAATTGAGGATTTCACGTCCCAAATCAACAATTGGAAGATATTCAATTTTACACCAGTTTAAGTTCTAAGGTAATTGTTATTCAATATTCTCTACGGTTACAACTCACAAGGTTATCGTTACAACCTATCCAACGACGACAATATACCCTCGGGCAATACTGCAGCAGAGGATCAACTTGCAAACAACCCGGTTATCATTACAACCTATCCAACGACGACAATATACCCTCGGGCAATACTGCAGCAGAGGATCAACTCGCAAAACAACCTTAATCTATCAAACCAATTTTACCAACAACACATAGAAAAAGCGTGACTGAATTTATATGTAAACTAATAAAATATAGTTCTCAATTAATCCATAGAATAAAGAGATGAAGAGAATAACAATTATATTAATCAATAAAATCCATTCATGAATCAAATAACAGGAATACAAGAGTTTGGGTACAAGAGTTCGCCCTTAGCTTTGCTTGGGAGATTAGTTCTGCATGCTAGATGAAGAAACCAGAGATAGATGGAGAAATCATTGGTTCTGATCCCGGGAATTTGCACGGCTCTATTTTCTCTTTGATAATTGTGTAACTCCTCCCTTTTGTTTTTGGACGAAGTCTCATATTTATAGCAGTGTCAGGGAGTCATTAGGATTACAGAAAACCCTAAAATCCGAAACCTGGAACGCGTAGGAATTCCCTGCGCAGCGCCGCGGCGCTGATCTCCCTGGAAAATGTATGGAGTCTGACTTCCTGGGGGCGCCGCGGCGCCAAACTCTCGGGAATTTGGCCCGGGCTCCTGGTGGACGCCACGACGCCACACTTTCCTCTTGTTCTTGGCGCCATGGCGCCACCTTTGCTATGACTTGGTGCTTGGCGCCATGGCGCCAAGCTTGCTCTTACCCATGGCGCCATGGATTGATGGTGAATGGCGCCATGGCGCCATTCCCCCTGGACTTTGTATGTGATTTTTGCGCCTCGGCGCCATGCTCCCTGCTCGTCCTGTGTATTCCCAGGGGTTCCCGAAATTCTTGTAAAATTCCCGGATCCATTTATCAATATTCCTACAAATAAAAATCACTAAATTAGTGTAAATAATAACATTTTTAAATTATTATAACAATAGAAATTATGTATAAGACATAAAATAAATAACTAAATGTTTAACAATAAGCTTAGATAAATGATGTTCTAATGTACATTTTCATGCACTTATCACAACCCCCAACCAGCTTATTGCTAGTCTCTAGCAATTCAAGCGTTAAAATAAAATGAAAATTAAATAAATAAACTATCTAAGCCACTTTCGTAGAGATCACGATTGCATTTAGCATATGCAACAAGCCTTTAAACCCCTAGGTGTCCCTAGTGGACGAGTTATAGTCTCGTGAGGGCTTACAGCGACGATACCCACAAACGTCATTCAAAACATACAATCATAAAAATAAAAATAACAAATCAAATAGTCCCAATAGTTTCACATAAATTTGTCCTCAGAGAATGCATAGTAATGAAACAAGAACTTTCAAAGTACTCAACGCAACTCAAATCTAAATCTTTGAATAAATCATCTAGGCTAGACTCAACGTGTGTGTGTGCTAAGGTTCGTTCACAGCTTTATTCCCAGGTAAGCCAACTCAATGATTTCGTTTAAAAATCGGGGTCGAATGGGTCTAACCAACCTAGATATCTCAATTAAGCTCTGTAGTTGCTTTTTATGTGTGCTCAGTATGGTATGATTTGTTTCTTTTCTCTCTTTTTTTTCTCGTCTCTTGTTGCTCTTCTTTCTTTGAATTTTTCTTTCAACACACCTACCCTTTAAGGTAGCATTTCTCCTCATGGTGGTCCTAATACTCGCCCATGGGTAGCTTCACGCTTATCGGTTATAGGTGGTTCAATATCTTTCTTCAGAGACTTTTTCTTTTAATTGCAACCATACCTTACGTCATAACACAAGCAAATCAGGATAGATATCTAAGCAAACGGTCATTCATCGACATATAATTTCTTCAACTAGTCACTTTGTTAACTACTTAGGCTTCCACTGTTAAAAACCTATAATTAAGTGCTTACGAGTCTAACATAGATAAACTACTCAAGTCATCAGATAAAAGTACATTAAAGGACTTATCGTTTCTAGAATTTCATTCTAAGACAAACAATATCATCATCGGAACTATGTTTAACTATCAGGGACTAAAAACAAAACAAAATTTTTTTTTTTTATATGTATTTATGACAGGTATTTTCATGCGCATGCATACACCCCCACACTTAAAACTTGCATTGTCCTCAATGTAAGATAAATATAAAGAAAAGGATTAAGGAACAACACTACCAGGCGCGGAGTTTATCAGGTTCCTGCTGGCGAGACTTTGGTTGTGTGGTTGTGTAGGTTGTGCTAACTCCTACATAAACACTCATGCAAACAGAAAATGAAACATGCAATTAGCACACAATAAAGTAGAACTAAAGTAAATAAAATAAATAAATTAAAATAAATGTAAATGCAAGGGTTGCCTCCCCGCTAGCGCTAAGTTTAACGTCTTCAGCCGGACGCAAGCACTCAAGTCGTCATGGTGGTTTCCATCGAGCGTACTGATAAAGGCATGGAGGGGAATTTCTGTCTGGCTGCGGCAGTGTATATCACTGATCCTCCATGGTCTGGTGGCTGAAAATCTTGACTGCACATATTAAAACGTTGATTTAACCCCATTTTTAACCTTCCAGGTAACATCTTCAATTGAACACGAACTCTTCTTTTCCTCTTTTTTTACGATTCTTAGGATCATTTTCACTTCAAGAGCATTTGATTCATGTTGTAGGGAAGCTATTTTTGGCAGGACTGCTTCGAGCATGTATGTACCTTGACACTCATCATTATCTCGTGGTTGTTTTTCAACATGAAAAATATTTACCTCTAGAGTCATATTTCCAAATGATAGCTTCATTAGACCGTTCCTGCAATTAATAAGGGCATTAGCTGTAGCAAGAAAAGGTCTACCTAAGATAAGCGGAATTTTGGACTCGACATTAACCACAGACTGGGTATCTAAGATTAGGAAGTCAACGGGGTAGTAGAATTTATCAATTTGAACTAAGACATCCTCGACTACTCCCCGTGGTGTTCTAATGGATCGGTCAGCTAACTGTAAAGCTACTGATGTGGGTTTAATCTCGCCAAGCCCTAACTGCACATAAATCGAATATGGCATGAGATTAACACTAGCACCTAAATCTAATAGTGCTTGACCAAACTCATGGGTGCCAATGTGACAGGTAATGGTGGGACATCCTGGATCTTTATACTTTGGCGGAGTCCTCTGTTCAATTACTACACTTGCCTGCTCTGTCAAGAATGCAGTCTTTTTCACGTGATGCTTTCTCTTCATAGTACATAGATCCTTTAAAATCTTAGCATATGTGGGAACCTGTTTGATTACATGTAACAACGGAAGGTTGATCTTTACTTGCTTAAGATGTTCTAGGATCTCACAGTTTGGGTCTGCAGCTCTGATAGTGGGCCTAAGGGCTTGAGGATGGTACTCTAACCTGGTAAGGTGGCTCTCGATCTTCCTGTGAGGTGGTGTTATCAATATCTTTAGGGTCTCCTACAGTTTTGGGAGTATCATGTGCCCCTACCTCTTTACTACTTCTAGTGAATATAGCATTAACACCTTTCACATTAGTTGTTTCGTGATTAGCCTGTGCCATGTGTTGGCCTTGTGGATTTGGTTGAGCCTGAGATGGGAATTTTTCTTGTTCGCGCACACTCAAGACATTAGTTAACCTAGAGATCTGACTCTTAATCTCCCTATTATCTTCAACTACTTGAGTTATCAATGACTCAAACCTTTGGTTTGTTTTATTCTGGGTTTCCACGATCACCTTCTGGGCTTCCACAAATGCTTGCACTGTATCCTCTAGAGAATTTCTAGAAACTATAGGTGTGTTATACTGAGGGGTACTATAACCTCTAGGTGGTGATGTCTGACTCGGCTGATGAGACTCTTGCTTCCAACTAAGGTTGGGATGGTTTCTCCAACTAGGATTTAGGTGTCTGGGTATGGTATGTGAGGCTTTTGATACGTCCCTAATGCATGGCATTGTTCGTCATATGTCTCTTTCGTCTCACCATATACCGGATACTCTTGAGATTCTAGCTGGGCTACTGAATGCATTGTCCTGCTGTCTTTGGCTATTAAGGCTCCTACCTGCCTAGTTAACAGCTCAACTTGTGTCTTAAGGCTATCCTCTTCCCTAAAGTGTTGTAGGCTTATGCTATGAGAAGTGTGTGTCCTATCAGTGTTATCTATGACATTAGGTCCACTCCAAGTATGTGATTTCTTAGCCAGGTCATCTAAATACTCGAATGCCTCATCAGGGTCCTTTCGAATGAACTTACCATTGCACATGGTCTCAACGAATTGGCGCTCCCTAGGTGTCAACCCATCATAGAAGTAACTAACTAAACGCCAACTTCAAATCCATGGTGAGGGCAACTAGCTAACAACTCCTTATACCTCTCCCATGCTTGATAAAGGGTCTCACTGTCTTTCTGGGAAAATGTGGAGATCTGTTTTTTTAGGGCATCCGTCTTGTGGTGTGGGAAATATTTATCAAAGAATGCCCGGGTCATCTCGCCCTATGATCCTATTGACTTGGGTCTTAAAGAATACAAACAACTCTTAGCTCTATCCTTAAGGGCAAAGGGGAAGAACTTAAGTTTAATTGTGTCAGTGGTTCCAAACCGGTCGTGGAAGGTCGCTACTACCTCTTCAAATTCCCTAATATGCACGTAAGGGTTCTCGCTCTCTAAACCATGAAAAGTTGGAAGATACTGTATCATTCCAGGCCTAAAGTCTATGTGTGGTGCATTAGGGGGAAACATGATGCATGAAGGTGTAGCCGTGCGAGTTGGGTGGCGGTACTCTTCAAGAGTCCTCCTAGGTTGTCTCTCATATTCACTCATGTTATGTGCGCTAGATGCGGGTGATGTGAAGAGTGGATTTTCAAATATGGTTTCAGAGTCTGAGCTTTCTTCTTCAGTCCTAACAAATCTACCAAATCTATCCCTACGTCTAGACATGTAATTGAAGCTTAATAATACGGGAAACAGGAAAAAAAAGTATATAAATAAAATAAAAAAAAGAATAAACTAAAAATTAAAATTTAACTAAAACTAAAATAGAATTAAAATAACTAAAATGAATACTAAAATAAAATTATTATGAACAAAAATAAAAAGAGAACTAATAATAATAATAAATAAAAAAAATTAAATAAAAACTAAAATATTAAAAAAATATATAAATCGCGAATGATGGATAAAATAAAATAAAATACTAATAAAAAATGGAACGAAGTTACCGCTTCGTTATTGACTAAGCAAACCTGATCCTTTTGCTTGTAAACCGCCTCCCCGGCAACGGCGCCAAATTTTGATTACGCCCAAATACTACTCGCGGTTATCGCAGTACAGTTAGGGTGTCGATTCCATAGAGAGAAGGTTACAGGAACTGATTTACTTAACAGAAACGATTAGCAATAACTATTTAAAGGAAATATTAAATATGATGGAAAACTAAATAATTCAAAGGCTTAAAAGTTTTAATAATATTGAGAAAAATAGCAAAGCATCCGGGTTCCCTCTTGTACCTATTACCTATATTCCGTTATCGATTCATGCTATTACACAATTGAGGATTTCACGTCCCAAATCAACAATTGGAAGATATTCAATTTTACACCAGTTTAAGTTCTAAGGTAATTGTTATTCAATATTCTCTACGGTTACAACTCACAAGGTTATCGTTACAACCTATCCAACGACGACAATATACCCTCGGGCAATACTGCAGCAGAGGATCAACTTGCAAAACAACCGGTTATCATTACAACCTATCCAACGACGACAATATACCCTCGGGCAATACTGCAGCAGAGGATCAACTCGCAAAACAACCTTAATCTATCAAACCAATTTTACCAACAAACATAGAAAAAGCGTGACTGAATCTATATGTAAACTAATAAAATATAGTTCTCAATTAATCCATAGAATAAAGAGATGAAGAGAATAACAATTATATTAATCAATAAAATCCATTCATGAATCAAATAACAGGAATACAAGAGTTTGGGTACAAGAGTTCGCCCTTAGCTTTGCTTGGGAGATTAGTTCTGCATGCTAGATGAAGAAACAACAGAGATAGATGGAGAAATCATTGGTTCTGATCCCGGGAATTTGCACGGCTCTATTTTCTCTTTGATAATTGTGTAACTAGCCTCCCTTTGTGTTTTGGACGAAGTCTCATATTTATAGCAGTGTCAGGGAGTCATTAGGATTACAGAAAACCCTAAAATCCGAAACCTGGAACGCGTAGGAATTCCCTGCGCAGCACCGCGGCGCTGATCTCCCTGGAAAATGTATGGAGTCTGACTTCCTGGGGGCGCCGCGGCGCCAAACTCTCGGGAATTTGGCCCGGGCTCCTGGTGGACGCCACGACGCCACACTTTCCTCTTGTTCTTGGCGCCATGGCGCCACCTTTGCTATGACTTGGTGCTTGGCGCCATGGCGCCAAGCTTGCTCTTGCCCAATGGCGCCATGGCGCCATGGGTTGATGGTGAATGGCGCCATGGCGCCATTCCCCCTGGACTTTGTATGTGATTTTTGCGCCTCGGCGCCATGCTCCCTGCTCGTCCTGTGTATTCCCAGGGGTTCCCGAAATTCTTGTAAAATTCCCGGATCCATTTATCAATATTCCTACAAATAAAAATCACTAAATTAGTGTAAATAATAAACATTTTTAAATTATTATAACAATAGAAATTATGTATTAACATAAAATAAATAACTAAATGTTTGTTTAACAATAAGCTTAGATAAATGATGTTCTAATGTACATTTTCATGCACTTATCACCACCTCTTAAACTCTTCCTCGGATATCTCCGACCTACAAAAGTGGATGGCCGCATGAATAGGACCCATATCCAGATCAGGAAAGATCGCGGGGATAATCTCTGCACAATCACCGACCCCCTCAAGACGGATGGAGTCCCTCTCAACTTCCAACTGCTCCTCCTTGGATCTCATCTCAGCCCGGACCTGATCCAACTCTTCCTCCTTGGATCTCATCTCAGCTCGAGCCCGATCCAACTCCTCTTCTTTGGACCGAAGGCGATATTCAAAAGTCCCCATGTCGACCTTGAGGATCCTGTTATCAACCTGGACCTGCGCCAGAGCCGCCCTAGCCTCATCGGCATTCTTCCGCTCCAACGTTGCGGCAGCCTTGAGGCCCTTATTTGTTCGGAGGGCCTCAACCGCGGCAAGCTCATAATCCTTGATCTTCTCCTCAGCACTAGCAAGCCTGGCCTCCACCTCGGAAAGCCGATTCTGAATCCTCTGGGCCTGGCCACCCTCAGATAAAAGGCTCAGGAACAAGTCATTTTTCCTGGCCGACAGATAAGTCACCTGCAAAAAGAGAAATAAAAAATCATAAAAAATCCTAAGTCAAAGAGACACGGCGGAACCAGGAGGAGAAACACAAACCTTGGCCATCTGAGAACACATCTCTTTAACCACCTCCTCGGGGGATAAATCCTCGTACTCCGGAATCTTCTCTGGAGGAACTGCCTCAGCCAGCTCGTTGAAAGCCGGAACAAGATGAGAAGTGGACTCCCTGATGTCCTTCCCAAGATCGTCAACACCTAGGATTACGGAACCCTTCCGTTTCTTGGAAGGACCCCCCGGTGCCCTCCTCTCCACCTGAGCTGGCGCCTCCCTGCTCGGAGCCTCCTCCTCCTCCATCTCCCTTGCAGACTGAAGGTCCACAACCCCAAATGGACGTTTCCTCCTCCGGGAGGGCCTCGGAGGACTACCAGGACGAGCAACAACCACCCCTGAAAGTTGATCTTGGGAGCCCGGACGCTCCATCTCATCAGACACCCTCACTGCCTCGGATGTTGCAGGCCGCTTCTGGGAAGCACTGGTGCTCCCACTGGGAGAGGTCTTCTTTGAAGAATCGATCAAACGGTCGAGGTATTTTGGCCGCCTAGACATACCTGAAAAAAGAGCAAACAGAGGCAAGAAAGCGGTCAGCAAAAAAAAAAAAAAAAAAAAAAAACAACAACAACAACAAACAAAAAGACGCAACGACCTCCTAGCCGGCCCGGAACCTCGGGAGGGACGGCCCTAATAAGACCCGACCCAACAAAAGCGGCGTCGTTCACTAGGTCCCTCCAGTGGCCAGCATATCGCCGAGCCCATTCCACCCGCTTACGGGCCTGGCGAGTAACTTTGGGGGCATCTCTCCAACAAGCTGAGGAGGGTCAAGGATGGTCAGAAGCCTAGCATGGGAAAACTAAAAACCAAAAACAAAAAAAACAAAGGGTAGTAGATCCCTAACCTCCCGCCCTGAAGATATCCGGGACCGAAACCTCCTCCATGTACGATTGCAAAACCCGTCCCCAATCTCCAATAGCCCAGAACCAAAGGTCTTTGAAGTTTTTGTTAGAATCAGGAAGATTGCGGACAAGTTGAGAAGAATCTGCATATGCAGAGAGGTAGTACCATCCGTGGTGTGACCGAGGATTGGCTTTCAATCGATATAATCTCTTCATTTCCTCCAGTGAAGGCTCACCCAGCCCTGCTCGATGCCAGACCACATGCAGGCCGGCCAGGATTCTCCAGCTATTTAAATTCAGTTGGCAGGGGGCAATTCCCATCTCGGCCAACATCCAGACGAAGTATCATTGGATAGGTAACCGAAGACCACACTCAAAAAGATCGGAAGAAGAGCCACTGAACCCTCATCAGGCTGACTAGCACGATCAGACAGATGAGGAACCTCAAGGGCAATGTCAATTGGGATGTCGTACCGTTGCCGAAGCACCGCTAAATCTTCCTCGGTAATTTTAGAATGACGATCCATGTCCAGGGCCGATCAGTCCAGATCACCAGGCTCCGGATCCTTGCGGGGAACCCGCTGATGGTAAGTGTCTTGCTCCACTTCAGAAGGGGTAGGGGTCGTGTCGAGGTCCTCTAAGCTAGGGTTTCCCGAGCCCGAGGAAAGCTCTTTAGCAGGGGGAGACGAGGGGTTAGCAGGAGAAGAAGACGAAAGACGGTCACCAGACATCCTAAGACAGTCAAAACAAGAGGGGGAAGGAAATTAGTTTATGGCCAAACTCACCGTACGAGAAGAGGAAAAGGGGATATCCAGAATAAACTACGACCTAAGAAAGTACCAAAAGATGTCCTAAAACATTCAAAAATAGATCTCTCCCTAGAAGCAGATAAAAAAAAAGAGAGAAAGAAAGAAGAGAACGAAAAGGGAGTAAAAGAAAGGTGGCCGGAGAACTTACTTGACTTCGGTAGACTGGAGAAGAAGCAGTGGAATCAGAAGAAACTCGGGAGGTACGAAGGCAAGCAAATGAAGAGTTCTTTTTCTTTTTTCAGAGGATCACCAAACAGTTACACAGTAAAGCTTCGTCTTCTTATAAGTCATGGACGAAGCACCCCTGGCCGTTAAAACAAAGAAAGAACCCTGGATGAGCGCCACTCGTCAATCAGAGAGAGAAACTTAAGCGGTTGGGATGGAAATATTGTAGAAACATCCCTACACAGCCGATTTCTTCTCTGCTTTTGGCGGGAAACAGATAGATATTCGACAAGTGTCAAGCTCACAGCAAAGCCCTAAAAATGATTTGACAGGCATTTAAGTGGACATGACGGTTGCGCGTCTCAAGAAGAGATGCTTGAAGGAAACGGCAAGGAAATTCTTTTCAGCATTCTGGAGCGACCACCAGCAAAGACGATCAGCACACCATCTTTATATAGTTCCCGGCACCAACTCATATACTCGTTGAAACCAAGAACTAGGGGACAGATGTTGATGGTGTTTTCAAGCACTGCAGTATTGAAGGCGATACGGCAGGGATAAAAGAGGAAAGTCCATCCTTGCTCAGAAACATTAAGTGCCGACCCGAGCATTTTGGATCAGATGACCGAGCAATATGAGGTCGGCAGAAACACTCTCAATACAAAAGATCACTTATGGACGACCACATGGAGAACCGACCACATCACAGCCGGCCATATCTGGAACCAACCGTATAGCAAGACCTGCTCCAGAGGACAAGGTGTCCTATTCCTACTAGAAAGAATCGAGAATCCTACCCTCGTGAGAAAAAGGGATTGTCAATATCCTGAAGGGATAAAAGAAAGTAAAAGATAGTCTTTGACTAGGAATTCTTATGGGAAAAGAAGAATTGGGTCAACTAGGAGTCCTTTTAGGAAGAGAAAACCATCTTCAGGTGGGAATCCTTGTACTAAAAGGAGTCTGAGTTTTTTCATCATTATAAATAGGAGGGAAAGGGTATGTGTAAAGGCATCAGAAAAATCAGAGTCAATCTCAGGATCATCAAGATCATTGTTGCGAGACTTGTAAACACAAAAGATGAAAGTTTCAGTAATAAAAAGAGCAGTTCAGTTGTGTCCGTGGACGTAGGTCGGATCCAAATCCGCCGAACCACGTTAAATCTCCTTGTCGATTGGTGTATTATCTGCCTTCTGCTAAGTTTGCTTTTGGTTTCCCCCATAACCAAACAAATTCACTATTGAAGGAGGATTCCCTCGGGACTAATATTCCCATATTGCCCTGAGACTAAAATCCACCGTCAACAATGTGTGAATGGAATTAGGGTAAATATACTTGAGGATTTACTTATTTGATCATTTAGAAAGAAAGAAAATAATTACTAACTTGGATAAGAATTTTTTCTTTTAAGTTTTTGCTTAAATTACTAGAGAATAGTAATAAGCTGATTTCGGGGGGGGGGGGGGGGGGATAAACATTAAAAAGTATACATGTAATAAAATAGAAACTAATTATTTTACATTTATAATTTCATTAATCCATTTAATTATCACATTTGTAAAATAATAATTATATTTATGTTTTATTTATTTTTATTGTGATTTTTATTTATTATGTAGGTAAAATACTGCTTCGGATATTCAACAGTAAAATGAATATGAAATCTGAATTACAAAACCTAGAAACCTAAAATAGTGTTATAGCTAGATTTAATCAAACTTGCAAAACATTCACCATGTTTAGATTGGCAACAAAATTAGGTTATAATGTATTTAACCATATATTTTTTGTTGTTGTTGTTATTATTATTATTATTATTGTTGTTGTTGTTGTTGTTGTAATATTTTGGAGGACCCACCAAGATTTAACATATATATTACTATATATATTATATTGGAGGTCCAACTAGATATATATATATATTATTTAAATTTAAAAAAAAATTGCCATCACCTTTCGGTGGATGGCAACCTTTGAATATATATAATATTAAAAAAAAAATGAAATTTATAATTTGCAAACTTGCAAATTGCAAGCTTGCAAATTGGAAGAAGGGTGTCGAGCTGTTGGTTTCTAATGTGGTCCCAAGATCATATTTAAGCAATGAAAAGAATGAATACTCAAAGAAGTGAGGCGGAATCACACTTACATTGAATGGATTTTAAAGACGATGAACACAAAAATTCCTTGTTGTATTCGGCCAAGCTCCAAGTTTGGTTGAAGATGAACAAGCTCCAAGCTTTGAGAGGATTCCAAGCTCTTGAGATGGTTTCCCTATCACCTTGAATGATTCCTTGAATGTGCTAGCAAGTGAAGAACGAAAAACAATTTCCTTATTCTTCAATGGAGGCTCACGGCAATGCCTTACGGAGAGAGAGAATTTTCAAGTTTTGGTATTTTGTTTTTTAAAAACAATAATGCAAAAATATTTACCAAAATTTGGTATATGCCTTTCAAAAAGTCAAAGGCCAAATTGGTGGGAAAATTGCATTAAAGGCTCTCAACAACCAACATAATGAATAGTGACTAGTTGTCACTCACAAAAAAGGTGAATTGACATCCATCACTAAAGTGACATGTGATGTGACCAGCGATGTGACGAGTGATGTGACTTGTGGCCGCACTTGGTTCAAAATCGAAGTGGCCTCGCAAACACATCTCGGGCTCGGTTTCGTTAATTCCAAATTAACGAATTTTCTGTTGCGACGTAATTAAATCAAATTTACTATTCACGTCGTTAGCGAATTAATTCTAAATAAATTCGTTAGCCTGAATTAAAATCTAATTTTAATTCTGCTTCGAAATCTAATTTCGTTTAATATATCAAATATATTATTTTATCGATTAATTCTGAATTAATCATTCTCTTTCTTCAAATAGTATTTTATCCCAGATAAAATATCTCTGTTATTAATCCAAGATTAATTAAGTTCGAATCATACGTCATCGGTGAATCTTTGGGAAGCAACCCAAGAGATCACTGGATATGTTTGCAGTAAATACGATTATCGGACTATCCGAACACGTACGTACCTCGTACTACATCTTTACCGATTTACGAGACATAGTTGGCTTCTAGCAAAGCACCGTGCCTACCCAATTCTCTAGAAATATTCTTAATGGAATATTTAATCTTTGTCAGGCGTAGTATACGTAGTATTACGTATTACGATCCAGTATCAGATGTCACATGCTAGGCCTGGGGCTGAAATAGTGTCTGCCCCGTTCGAAGCATATATTAGGCATGGGCACTATCGGATTCGGATCGGAACTGACCGAATCCGAATCCGATCTGATCCGATAAACATGAATGAAATAAATCCGTTAAGGTTCGAATCTATTATCAAACTCGAACTGATCTGATCCGATAACTATCGAATCGGAGCGGATTTTTCCGATCCAATTCGATAGTTATCGGATCGGACAAATCCGAATTTGATAAGGGATCCGAATTTGATAAGGGATCCGAATTCGAATCAACAATAAACATTAAACACATATCAAACTAACTACTACCACATCAGTTCTGGGTAACCAAGAAAAATACTCTTACTCCTACCCATTAAATCTCCCAACTTACCCTTCTCAAAACCTAAATCATAGAACACCCGAATTCATAAACATTTTCCTCATTAAAACAAGTACTTTGGAAAGGCATCTCGAAGAAAAGAAACCAAGAAAGTTTCACAAATCTCTTATCGATTGAAGCTTCCTCGGATAGTCTGCATTAATAAACATGGTCTCATTCTAATCCTCCATGCCACTACCTTCTCCATTCTCAGCCATAAGCTTTTCTTTTTCTTGTTCCTCTGTGGAAATGACAATTGAACTCAGTTACACAAATTTCACATGAACCATCATCAATCATGGAGCTATAATGTGTAGTTTTTCACATGATCAAATTATTTACACCATATCTCACGAAAATTGGGCACCAGAATAAAGCAAGCATTTGTTGTGCCAGAAGATATGGTAAGTTACACAACAAAATACAGCCTCCACATTCTCCTTAACAGTCAACACAAGTAACTAAATCAAAATCAACAAAATACGTTTTCAAATAATTAAACAATGCACCAGCCTCTCTATCTTAATCGCCATTCCAATTTCCCTGCCAACACATGAGGAAAAGCTAAACACACGCCAAACCCAGAAGCAACTAGCAAGCATAAATGAGTGAAAAAATAACAAGTGCCAATGACTAGTTGAAACTTGAGAGAGATAGAGAGACTTACAAAATTTGACTCAAACTACACAGCCACACAAGCAAAAAAAAAACTTATTATAAGTTTGCATTTTATGGTATTCAGTATTCACAATAAAATTAACAAAACAAAATAATAAAAAAATTTTACCTTCCTCAAGCTTTTCGTAGTACTCGACCTCCAATAGCATGGCTTCCACTTCATTTGTTTTGTCAATTGTAAGCTTATTTCGTATCTAATTTTGAGTGCAAATTAGAGCCTCTACCATAACAGAGTTAATGAGCTTCGAAAACTGTCAAGAATTATAACGACCGGTAGTAATTACTACTACTTATGACGATACTATTATTTACAGGACAAGGGAACATAAAATAAATCATGTGGTGATTCAAATACAATTATAAAAAGACTTTGGGAACGATCGGAAGATTTCTCGAGGTCCCGAGAAGAAATCGTACCGTATGCCCTTTTATACTATATATGGTATTTTGGGCATAACTTTTTCATACGAACTCGGAATTTTATGAATTTTATATCGTCGGAAATCTTAGACCATGACCTACAACTTCCGCGTTAAATATTTTTCCAAAATTGGACCAGAAACGGGTCAAACATATAAATTAAAATCTGGATAAATAGTAACTACGTCCCAAATGCAAAAATCATGAACTTTCTCCAACTTTCTCATTCTTCCACACTCTTCTATAACTTTGCAAAATATCTAAAGGGTCCTAGTATATATATATGAGACACTATTCTCAAATCTCAAATTTTGGGAAAGAAAAGAGAAGCCAAAACCGTAAGAAAGAGAGGAGGGAAAAGAGAGAAGAGAAGAAGAAGAAAGAAGAAAAGAAGAAGAAGAAGAAGAAGAAGAAGAAGAAGAAGGAAGACAAAGACAAAGAAAAAAGAAGAGGAAAAGTAGCAAAAGAGTTTTAGCATCCATGAGGCTTGGTGGAAGAGTTAGAAATCAAGAAAAAAAAAAGGTAAACCCACTTGACCCAAATCCTAAAAAATGAGATTTTGATGAATGTTTTGTATGGGTGTTGTAGAGGCATGATTTTGTATATTTATTGGTGTTTAATTAGTTAAGAAATGAATTTGTGGAATGTTGTTTTTAAGTTTAGAAATTTAAGGAATTAATTTGTGATGATGATTAAGTGGATAAATGAGTAGATAATGATGATAAAATGGTGGTTTTAGGATGTGTGAAATGATGGTTTGAGTATTGATTTTAGTATGAGAATGGTTAGGGTGTTGATTTGGGTGAATGGGTGCTGATATGTGATGAGTTTTGCCGTTGGCTTATGTTGTGGTGTAATGAATATATAAATGGTAAATTTCAGCATTTCGCCTACCAATTATTTGACAAAATGCCAAATTCATATCAATTAAGAAACTAAGCATGATTTGTATGTTATAAAGAGTGTATATGATAGTAGAAATTCTGTTGGGGGTTGTGGATTAAATGTGTTTAAAATAGATGGTGAAAAAGGAATATAATTAATGAAATCAGTTCTGTCCCATTCCGGTACAGGTCGGGTTTGATCGCTTCTAACTCGAGTTTTATTTGCCCGAATGATAAACCGTAAAATTTGGAGTAAACTAGATACATAGAGGAGTAACATATCCAAATTTCAGAATTTTTGGACTTAAGACGCTAATGTAGAAAAATCTCCAAAATCAACTGATTGGCAGTAAAGTCTGCACCTGTGACCTGATGACCTAGGCTCGATTTTTGATTTTTAAAATGAGTTTTGGGTGTCCAAACGATAAGCCGTCAGCGCTAAAATAAACTAGACCCATAGGAGCTCGACATATAAATAATTCAGAACCATTGGATTTAATAAGAATTTTTGTCGGAGTTTCGAATTTGAGTGATCAGCAGGGACTGATCTGATTCTGTCCCTGCTAAATAGCTGGTAGAAATCAGTTTTTTTATGGAGTTCTGGGAAACGAAATCAGGATCCGTAAAATTTGGGGTAAAGTAGACGCATAGAGAATTTATCCAAAAAATTTCAGATCCAAATTCCTTACCAATTGCTCCCAGAAAATTCCAAATCTGACCCAAAACCTGGAAAATTTCTGATTCATATATTCTTCTAAGTTCACTAAATATTTCTTTGTTCTAAACAATCCCCTTATTCTTATAGATCAACGTCAGGACTCGTAACCACCGTCGACACCGTGAAAAGAGGCCGTCAAGCCTAAATCAGTGAGTGGACACTCTTTCTTTAAAATTTACTTTTACTTATTGACTTATTTTATAAATCCGGACTTACTTTCTAGCATGTAGGGCGTTAGCCTTTATTTATTTACAGTCATTTTTTTCAGATGATAGTGACTTATAAAAGAAAATGTTTTTAAATTTGAGATTTATGTTTTCGGGGCATGAGGTAAAACTTCACCCCAGTATGTAACTTCAGACACAGATGGAATTGATGGATATAGAGAGCATATGCACATGTTGAGGACTGAGGGGACGCTCGCAGATCCTCCAGTTGGGCTAGGGGGACGGCGATACGTAACGCCCCTATACCCCAGTTTGAGCTTGGGTGGTAGCATAGATCTGTACCCCCAGCTCCAGTTTGTGGCTTGGGGGACGGCGATACGTAACGCCCCAAGACCACCAGATTATGAGACAGTAGTGGCATGCTTTTGGGGACGGCGATACATAACGCCTCAAAGTCATGGATTTGCATAGCTGGCTCCAGTTAGGCGTATGGGGGGACGGCGATACGTAACGCCCTCATACGTCCAGGTTTTTCAGACAAAGATATAGATTTCAGAAAGGTTTTCAGTTTTCAGACTTTCAGTACATAGTTTTTAATCAGATTTTCAGTATAAAGTTTTCAGAGTTTCAGAACCCAGATTTTGGCAAGTAGTTTTCAGAAACCAGATTTTCAGAAACAGATTCAAAAGAAATAAAGTTTCTATAAAAGATATTTCTTAAAGTATGATTTTAAAGTTAAAGGACTCTTACTTTAGTTTTTCGGTTTTAGTCCACTCACTTAGATTGTATAGCAATCTAACCCCCCTCCAGTTTTATTTGTTTTGTAGGGTTTTCCAGGAGGACGAGCCCGGGAGGATGGATACTGATGCAGTCACCAGGGATAGAGTCCACCAGTTTAGAGTCAGAGTACTATAGTCCAGTTAGAGTTGCAAACTTGCACTAGTGATGTGATAGTAATAACAAGTAGTCCTTAAAGTGTTGTAAGAGAAGTATTCTAAGTATGCATCAATAAAAGTATTTTACGTTGTTTGAGTTATGGTCTGTTTGCATGACATTTATATAGTTCAGAGTACAGTCAGATAGTCAGAGCTTATGGGGTTAGTGTGGGACACAGAACTTAGGCGACGCATGCTGTTCTAGACTCAGGGCCTAGTTGAGAGTACGGAGTAGTCCGCGGGGAACTAAACCGGAGAATAATGGAGTCGCCACCCGGTGTGAACCGGGACAAAGGTTTAAGGCCGCACTCACCCCTCACAAGGGAAAACCTCAAACCGTTGGGTTCGGAATGGTCCCTTACTTATGTCATTGTGATGATATAATTTGTGCAATAAATCGACCGCATCTACTCAATAATCATGCTCAAAGGCCACCTAGATCTAATATGCTTCCGTCTAACTAACTCATAATCTAAGTTTGCATGCTTGAAAGTAAGTCTTTAAACAACAAACACGCAATATCACGCATCGAACATGTTAAGCCATCAAACCAACGTAAACGAATAATTATTTAAACATGAATATAAACTATACTAAATATCATGCATAAAAAGAACATAATCATACTTTAAAATTAAATGACAAAACTAAATTAAAACATGCTTAAAATAATAAACGAATAACCTAAGGACTATAACATGCTCAAATACAAATTTGGATGAGACGAGATACATGTATCTTAAGTGGTACGTGGCATTGTATCCTGAGTGCAGACCATACTACCGTCCATTCGGAATCGGCTATGGAATTTACGTCCGGGTTTCCATCCGATATACCACAAAAGGGAACATATGTCCCGCTCATCCAACAATCAAATCATGCCTCAAACGACTCTCATGCGATAATATTTTAAAATAAATAAAATAAAACGAAAGAATATAAGAAAAATGGTGCCCTCAGGTCTGACCTCTTTTGTCGTCTCGAGAAAGGGCGTTACACGACCGTTGGAAGGGCGAATGATCCGATACTTTTCTGATTTGTTTGCTCAATGTTTTTTCTCGTTGTTTTGATGCTTGGGCTGCTGTTTTAAGTCCGTTTTGCTGCTGCGTTTCAGGTCACTTTTTTGGTCGATTAGTGGACTGTTTCGAGTAATTTGGAAGGCTTAGGGGGGTGCGTTTGTAAGGATTTTTTAGGGAAACTTTATGGAGGTTTTTGGGATGGTGTTTTTAGGTGATTTTAGGACTGTTTTGTGGGCTAAAGACGCAACAAAAACTGACCAGAACAGAAGGCTAAACTCGACAGTTCACTAGTGCAGTGAAGCCGTTTCCAGGGCTGACTTGGGCGCACAATTGGGGGATGTTTTGCACGACTTTGAGGTTGTGAATAAGGTTTATTTGAGGGTGTTTTGGGGCTGTAAATGATGGCTGGAACTCGGCAATGGAGGGTTGTGTTTCAGGCTTGGGCGTGAAAGGGGATTGGTGAAGGAGAGGGGATGCGGCAATGGAGATGTCCCGGCTTAGTGTTGCGGTAATGGAGGTTTTAAGGAGGGCTTTGGGCGTGTGATGGAGGCTTCACAAGGTGCTTGGACGTGCTTGAGAGGGATATGTGAGCTAGGCTTGTGAATGGGGGTGAAGGCCTCTTTTTATAGGCAAAGAGAGAAGACTTTCCTAATTTGAATAGGAAAGAATCTCCTAATTGGTGTCTAACAAGGAATGGATCTCCTAATTTGGATTTGTGATTGGATTTGATTTGGTAGGGATTTGATTTGATTTCTTTTATTTAGGTAAGGATTTTACAAGATTTTAGCATGTGATAAATATGCATATACCTAAATAAAGACAATATGGGCGTGAATCACCCCCTAGGCATGGGCTTGGTTTGACTTGGTTTGACTTGGGTATTTTGGGTTTGGTTTGGGTTTTGGGCCTTAGGTAAGCTTTGAAACGGAAGTCCAACAAGCAGCCGAAGCTAAACAACTCAGATAAAATCCAACAAAATTCTATTTTCCAACTTTACCCTTCCAACGTTCGTTTCCCGCGGCTTTCATGACTAAAGAAGTAGTTGTCTCCATACGAGACTCATCATCGGGCTAATATGCAAAAATGCAATGCCTACTGTCGCCCCCACTTTGATGGGACTTGTGTAGTGTGTGACAATGACAATTCCTATCAAAGTATGTGTAATGCATTTTTACTTACCTGGCTCGCCAGCTGCCACTTGGCTTACCGTGCTGTGTTGAGTTGATGTGATGAAGTCCATTCCCGAACCGTCACCATGTTGTGGTCCATTCCCGAATCGATTTCCATTCCCGGAGTGTCGCTGTGATGTGATTTGATGAAGTCTATTCCCGAACTGTCACCGTGTTGTGGTCCATTCCCGAACCGATCTCCATTCCCGGAGTGTTGTTGTGATTGATTTGATGAAGTCCATTCCTGAACTGTCATCGTGTTGTGGTCCATTCCCGAACCGATCTCCATTCCCGGAGTGTTGATGTGGTGAAGTGATAAAGTCCATTCCCGAACTGTCACCGTGTTGTGGTCCATTCCCGAACCGATCTCCATTCCCGAGAGTGTTGCTGTGATTTGATGTGATGAAGTCCATTCCCGAACTGTCACCGTGTTGTGGTCCATTCCCGAACCGATCTCTATTCCCGAGTGTCGTTGTGATGTGATGTGATGAAGTCCATTCCCGAACTGTCACCGTGTTGTGGTCCATTCCCGAACCGATCTCCATTCCTGGAGTGCCATTCCCGGCGTGCTCATTCCCGAACTGTTCATTCCCAGACTGTTCATTCCCGGACTATGTCTCCATTCTTGGAGTGCCATTCCTGGCGTGCCATTCCCGGCGTGCTCATTCCCGAGCTGTCTATTCCCGGACTATATCTCCATTCTCAGAGTGTCATTCCTGGCATGCCATTCCCGGCGTGCTCATTCCCGAGCTGTCCATTCCTGGACTATATCTCCATTCTCGGAGTGCCATTCCTGGCGTGCCATTCCCGGCGTGCTCATTCCTGAGCTGTCCATTCCCGGACTGTCCATTCCCGGACTATACCTCCATTCTCGGAGTGCCATTCCTGGCGTGCCATTCCCGGCGTGCTCATTCCCGACCTGTCCATTCTCAGACTGTCCATTCCCGGACTATACCTCTATTCTCGGAGTGCCATCCCGGTGTTCCATTCCCGGCGTGCTCATTCCTGAGCTGTCCATTCCCGGACTATACCTCCATTCTCGAGTGCCATTCCTGGCGTTCCATTCCCGGCGTGCTCATTCCCGAGCTGTCCATTCCCGGACTGACCATTCCCGGACTATACCTCAATTCTCGGAGTGCCATTCCTGGCGTGCCATTCCCGGCGTGCTCATTCCCGAGCTGTCCATTCCCGGACTGTCCATTCCCGGACTATACCTCCATTCTCGGAGTGCCATTCCCGCAGAA